>ML780226.1:309872-331498 GCA_009831015.1 Picea engelmannii | reverse complement strand
ACATAAAAGAAAGTTTCATACCCAGAAGGGCCGAAACTTGGGAGATACAACATAATAAATATTGTCTAGCAGAACCACCTCAAAATCAAGGTTCAAAAGTGATACTTGGCCAACATGCCACCCAAAAAGGGAACTTCTACACCAACTAAGCCTCCATAAAATCCTACTTGTACAGGTTATATCTCCGAAAGTATAAGGCCTCAGGAGCTGAATTTTGAACCCAACGTACCTTGATCCATCTACTAAATATCCTCCAAGCCGTTCCTTCTGAAACATTGTAGAAATAAAGTTATAGTGAAAATTACAAGGTGTCTTAGATGTAGCAGCGAAATCCCAAGACCTTGAGCTTTGATACCATATGTTAAGAACCAAACAACAATATAGCATAGAAAAACCTCAGAAAAAGTACTCAACGCCTTGAAAAAGAGATAATTTCAGATAATAAGCCTCTTCGAGGGGGAAACCTCCTTTTACCCCACTTAAATGTTCAAGTACAAGATGATTCAAAATGAAAATGTCTCCTTGGTATATATAGGAGACTAGGAGGTATAATTACAACTAATGGCCTAAAGAAGACATAAATAAAATAACATTACTAATATAATATGCCCCAATTAAGGGGTAATGAGCCAATATTAGGGCTTAACAAACTATATGTGACTTATGCAACTGTATGACAATTTCTTATGCAACTATATGCAAATATGGAACTGTATGCAAGTATGTAACTATATGGAACTATAAACAACTTTATGAAAAAATGCAACTTATGCAACTTATGCAGCTATATGCAAATATATGCAACTTTATGCAACTATATTGCAACTATATGCAACAATGCAACTATATGAAAATATGCAACTATGCAACTATATGCAACTATGCAACATGCAACTTATGCAACTTTATGGAACTTATGCAACTTTATGCAACATGCAACTTTATGCAACAATGCAACTTATGCAACTATGCAACTATATGCAACTATATGACAATTTTGTATGAAACTATATGCAAATATGGAACTATATGCAACTATGCAACTATATGGAACTATAAGCAACTTTATGCAAAAATGCAACTTATGCAACTATATGCAACTTATGCAATTATATGCAACTATGCAACTATATGCAACTATATTCAAATATGCATCTTATCCAACTATATGCAACTATATTGCAACTATATCCAACTATATTGCAACAATTTCGTATGCAACTATATGCAAATATGCAACTATATGGAACTATATGCAACTAGGCAACTATATGAAACAATGCAACTTATCATGTTTTTTATTGACTATATGCAACTTTACGCAACTATATGCAACTATGCAACTACATGCAACTTATGCAACTATATGCCACTATATGCAAATATGCAACTTATCCAACTATATGCAACTATGCAACTATATGCAACTATATGCAACTTATGCAACTATATTGCAACAATTTCATATGCAACTAAATGAAAATATGCAACTATATGAAACTAACTGCAACTATGCAACTAACTGCAACTATGAAACTATATGCAACAATGCAACTTATCATGTTTTTTAGTGACAATATGCAACTATATGCAGCTTTATGCAACACTGAAACTTATGCAACTATATGCAACTTATAAAACTATATGCAACTGTGTTGGTACCAAAAACTTGTATTGGCACGATAACTTATCTTCTTGTTTTAACGAGTGTAGGTACCACCAAATAAGTATCTGTCAGATCTATCTTTCTCCAGTGATGATCAAGATATACTAAGAGAGGTTGAAAGTGAGATGTGTTGTACTAGATCTACCGGTTCTAGATCAACTAGATCTGAAAAGGTAAGGAAAAAATTTCATATACGCATGCAATTTTTTATTGCCAACGGAGGGTCGTGTAATTATGATGATGAGAGAATAGGTGACATTGAGTTTCCCTTGAGGTATAAGCATTTAGTGCAACGATGAGAACCTAAGGAGCTACCTGAAGTGGACATAGATTTCTTCATCGGTGGGAGGATGTATCGCATTTCTCCTTCGTCCTTACATGGATTGGGGTTATTTTCCATTGATGGCATAAAGGTCAGCTATGGAACTGTAACTTAATTGATGGAGTATGTCGGACCATTATACAAATACAATCACTGGTTGATGTTGGTCCGATATACACAAAGTATGCGGAGATACAAAGTTGCCGCAAATTATATACAACTAGTAGATAACATTCAAAATAAAGGGGAAACTATCTATATTCATGGAAGGCCAAAATCTACTGGAAACATTGCGGGCTTTATAAATAGTACACGACTAGTGACAACAACTAAGAAACTGAATTTCATATTTGAGGGACGTGAAGGAAATCATATATTTGTATGTGCAACAAAAACAATAGTTCCAAGTGAAGAGTTTTTGATCGATTACAACTTAAATCGAATAGATGGAGGGGGTGCGACTATGGGGGTAAATATCTTACATACCATTCAAGTCAACCTTTGATCAATCAATTTTTTACTACATATATTTCATTTTTCATTATTTTTTTTCTAATATTACTGTAATATTTCATTTTTTTAATCTTACAATTACTTTCATAACTTTTGTTCATTAATTTATTGTGTCAACATCTATCCGGGGTGACTGTGAGATATCATAGGCTACATATGTCTAGAGTGACCATGGAAAGACACCCACTATGCCTCAACAGGTAAATGTTAAATACAGTAACAACTTATGACTACAACAACTACATTTCAGAAATTTCATTAATTTTATTTATTTATTTTATTTTATTTTATTTTTATTTATTTTTTCTGATATTACTGCAATATTTCATTTTTTTAATGTTACAGGTGAATTTCATAACTTTTATTGATTGATTTATTGTCTCAACATCTGTCTAGAGTGACTGTGACATAAAATCACCCGCTACATATGTCCAGGGTGACCATGGAAAGGCAACTATTGTGCCTCACCAAGTAAATGTTAAATACAGTAACAACTTATGACTACAACAACTAAATTTATGAAATTTCATTATTTTTTTCTGATATTACTCCAACATTTCATTTTTATAAATGTTACAGGTGAATTTCATAACTTTTGTTGATTGATTTATTTTGTCAACTTCTGTCCAGGGTGACCGTGTCCGAAAATCACTCGCTACATTTGTCTAGGGTGATCATGGAAAGACACCCGTTGTGCCTCACCAGGTAAATGTTAAATACAGTAACAACTTATGACTACAACAACTAAATTTATGAAATTTTGTTATTGTTTTTCTTATATTATTGCAATATTTAATTTTTTTAATGTTACAGGTTAATTTCATAACTTTTGTTGATTGATTTATTGTGTCAACATCTGTCTAGGGTGACCATGTCCGAAAATCACCCGCTACATCTGTCTAGGGTGACTGTGTCCGAAAATCACCCGCTACACCTGTCCAGGGTGATCATGTTCGAAAATCACCCACTACATCTGTCCAGGGTGACCGTGGAAAGGCACCTTCTGTGCCTCACCAGGTAAATGTTAAATACAATAACAACTTATGACTACAACAACTAAATTTCTCAAATGTTAAATTTCATCTCATTATTTTTATTCATCAAGGTATTGTGGCATGGTCAACATGGGAAGGCTCCCACTGAGGATATTGATGAGGATGAAATATTTTATTCCACCGACTCAATGACAACCGTAACGAAGGCCTTGAAGAAGGCTAGCATAGAATATCTAGGTTTTCTTAGCAAAAGATCCATGATACATGAGGACATGGCAAGAATTGTACAACTATAAAATACAATAACTAATTTTGGGGTAAGTGGCATCTTCACATATTTTTATCAGCTATGACAATTTCATATCTGTTTTTTTGTTTTATATTTTGTATATAATCTAATAAAGTAAATTTTTCCATTTGTAGGAGTTTTTAAACCTCGTGCGTGGGGAAACTGTCGATCCTGCAACTGCTATAGGTAGTAGTGATGGTCCAATGCAAAACAAATGTCTAAATAACAAAGTGCAAGTGAGGATGTTTGAGCCTCCTGAGGATCCCCTCGAATCCATTGATGAGCGAGATGATTTTGAACATCATGACACACCAGAGCATGATGAGCCGGAGCCTGGGACTCCACATGACTCTGGAGAGGAACGTACTATAGATGGAGAGGATACTATTCTGCATGGAACATAATGAATTAAAAGAACCGGATCACTAGATGTCACCTTTCTAGTGGATGACGCATGTGTTCCAATCAAGATTCAGAAGATTGCATGTAATTGTTAATTAATTGATTCATTTTTTTCATGAAAGTGAAATGGAAATTTGTTGAGATTATTATAAATTAATGGATAACACGTTTCTACAGGAAACAATGTTTTCTATAGAAACTTAAATAACAAATCATTGGAGCTGTTTGGCCCCACCATTCGCACACGGTGGGATGGCCAAGATAGCAAAAATAAAGATGATTTAATAGACCACATGGTAAACTTGTTTGACAACACTTTCAACAAGAAAGTGGTTACAAAGTTAGTCGGCGAGAATTTAAAATATACCAGGGCCCAGTATAGGGAGAAATTGCAATTAGACCTCAAGCACGAGCGCCCTCCCATGGTTCCAAAGAAAGAGTGGAAGAAGTTAATAGAGGATGCAAAGGAGAACTTGTTTAAAAAACAAGGAAGACATCCACGAGTTGGTCAAGCAAGGTACAACACATGTCATATTATCAGTGAAATATGATCATTTATGTTTTTCTTTCTTGTTTTAAGTAACAATTCTGATATCTATTATTTTTCAACAATTCCATATGTAGGCTACCATACACCTCCAAAGCAACCAAGGCTGGAGTGGAAAAACACGACCAGCATAAACTAGGCCAGGGTGGCTATGGAAAACTAAAATCCTGAATAGTAAGATTTAAATGATTAACTGTGGTTAATATTTATCTAACAATAACGAACAAATATATGTTTTTGTTATTAGTATTTTTAATGGTTTTATGCATTGCAGTTAAATATGTTCGACATTGAAATGCATAAAACCATTAAAAATACCAATAACAAAAAACAAAGGCTGTCTCTTGGCCCAAGGAGACCTCAGCATAAATGATGGAGATCCAGTAAAAAAATTTATCCCTTGAAAAAGACAACAACATGTAATAGAATGTAGAAGCCTTTTTATAAAGGTTGTAAGGCTGTGGCCAGTTGGAACTTCCCATTAATAAAATTCATAACCGTTCTAGTTAAATAAAAATAAAAATATGTTCGACACTGCTGCCATCGAGGAGGACCTAAATCTTGGTTACAAGCATGGTTTTAAAAGTGTGATTGAATATAGAAAAATCTTGGGCCAGACTCTTATCTCCCCAGCCACGCAGGTAAATCAAATGAATAAGGAAACCGCAGTAGCATGCTTGTAAAGTCTATTGATATTTTATTATATCACCCTTAACTAAGTATTTATGTTTGTTTTCAAGAAACAATGCTACCGCGGTAGTGAATCTAGCGGTATTCCACAGACACCATGTCATACAAGGGTGCACATGTCCAATGATAGTGTAGAGCAGAGTACCCATTCCGGTATGTATGCTTCAGAATTAGAAATATTTACTGTGATTGTAGATATTTATTTCCTAACTTATACTTATATATTATCTTCTCAGAATTGAAGAGCATGTAGCTCAGGAGGGTGAACTACGAGAGGAACCAAGTGGACAAGAAATTAATGCACCAACTATCACAACTACACAGACAGGTAAAGAGCAATAGTGTAGTGTTAATTAAAATAATGAATTAGTTATTTCAATTATATTTCAACATATCGATATGGTCATTTTTGTTGTTGCAATTCACGACCTTGAATAGATGCCTCGATGCCCTTCTCAGCGACATACCAGAAGTAAGGTACATGAGTGCATACAAACAATAGAAGGATAGGGCACACGAAATACAATGTCCTTGGATGATTATGATACCCCAATTGTCAATTTTATGAATGTAAAAAAACATAAATCAAAGAAAAATTACATGTATAAATTCATGACTTGTATTTGGATGTTTATTGATGTTTATATGTTCATATTCTTCAATGTTTATATGTTCATATGTTTTGATGACTATCCTAGTTATGCATGAATGTCTATATGTTTTCTATATAAAGAAAATCATTTGTTGGGTATGGGGAATTGGGAGCGATGTGAGGGGGGCGAGGGGACATATGAGATTCCACCTTCATGTGGTTGGTCCTGTTTAGTAGAGAATAAACTATTCTCAAAACAAAGAGAAGCTCATTAAGGTATGCGACCACTTAATTTTTTTCTATAGTATTTTACATAACTAAATGCATGTTTATTTGCTTATTAATTATTTACTCATATAAATAATTTGTCTTTTATGATTCATGCAGGTCTTGGTGATGGAAATGCATCTCGTGGACAACTCTTATCAAGTTTTATGGGCTAATGGATCTGGAAAAAGGAAAATGAAAAGTGACACAGACCCCCTTGCCCTCGGGCCAAGATCTGCACAGGATCATTCTAATTTTTCTCGAGCCGAAGCAACTACTTTGGTTCCCTGTTGGAAACTTCAACGAATCCACAGGTCTTTTATGAAAACCTGCCCTGTGTAACTTAACACCAGGTGCGAGCCTTACATTACCATGCGACCACAACTGGGCCTTAATGCAAGCACTTTTCGCAACTCGCAACTCGCGATTTCGTGAGTCGAAGACCCTTGACTCCTCTTTTCCAAACCTCCGATACCCGAGATGATGATACAGGTATGGTTCCTCCTTGATAGCGCCTCCCACACATAACCACCATCTAGGGCAAGTTGCTATCACTACTCGCAACTCGCAAGTTCGTGAGTTAGAGTGTTGAGCACTCGTGTTCCTCCTTTGTGAATCCACGAGACGTGATAAGTCAACAATGAGTTGACTCCTTTCCCAGGTGACATGTGTCCACCACCTGTCACCTGCTTCCATCTTTTTCTGGGTGCTTGTTTTTATGCCACCTGTCAATCACGTGGTCCCCACATAACGGATGTGACACATGTTCGCCCAAGCCCTCGATGCTCGACACTTTGCAACTTCTGTAGTCTAAATCCAATTCTTTCAACCCCCGAGTTCTCGATACATGATACCACAAGGAGGTTATGATCCAACGGTTCTCCCATGGCTTGGATCTAATGGTCTGGATCTCCTTCCCCTACTCCTCGCAACTCATAACTTCACGTAAACCAAGAATTTGGTCTGGCCTCCAACCTCACGAACCCCGAGTTCACGAAATGACCCAACGACATGGTTCGAAATGAGATCAATGACTCATATCGATCCTCGCATCCTGGGTGATGGGTTTCACCGACCTCTAACCACCTTGAAACTTTACCAAATCCAACGACTCTCGCTACTTCACACTTCGTTCATGAAGGCCTCTCACCGTCCATACGGCTCCACTAGATCCTATGGTCCTCATGACTTCGCGAGCTCTCCATGGAGAATTTTGACTGCTCGATTCACTACTCAATGACTTATGTCCAATGACTGAGTATTCTCCCTCCTGAAATTGATTTCTATGTGACGGTTTCGATCTCCGTCTCCCTTTGAACACTTCAAAGGTGTTATCCCTCTTGAACTTTCACTTGCAAACTCAATCCTTCCAAAAGGTTCCTGCTCACACTCCTTGCGACAAACTTTCAAAAAACTTCTGGTTATTTGAGTCTTCGACCCTATGCACTCTTTGCAACAATAGTCCTTCAACCTTCACCTTAGTTGATAAATTCTAAGGCCTCAACCAGCCTGTGCACACCTTGCACGACTCTGTGCTTCACCTGCACTTCTGCGGGTATGAGAACAACGGTATCTCTCCTGATCTTTCTGAGATGAAACTCATACCCTCGTCAATGCACACATTGCGGACGTTCATTGCACTTCTTGCAGGAATCCTCAGAGAGAGAAACAATTGAAACTCATTCTTCCTTTCTTTTTGAATTCATACATTCAACATGAAATCATACACACAATACAATATTGAAACAAATGCACAACAGAGAAACAAATCAACTGTAAACATACCATTTAACTATTGTAAACAACAAGCATCATAACACCATGAAAATTGAGTCAAAGCTTCATATATTAACTCAAGTGTTCCTGTACATGGGTTCTTCTCTACAACTCTCTACTTATCAAATCTGAATAATAATATTGTTCTCTTGCTACAATGATACAAGGGTGAGGGTGTCTATATTTGTTTTCCCTCCTACACTTCTAAACTGTCTAATCTAACATTCATATCTACCTACTTTACATTAACAAACTTAAATGCCTATTACATCTGACAGATGAGAGTAATTTCTCCAGATCTGTTCATATCTCTAAGACATAAATGAAAGTATGATTCCCCTAGCTTATTACATTAATGCTTCAGTTTCAAATTCAAAATGTTTTCCTAAAAATGTGCTTTTTTTTTCATCTGCGCATCCAACTATTCCTTTGGCTAGGCACGTGCTTTTGGCTTTGTACGATTCTCTTGCATCATATTCCCTCGCTTGAAAATTTTCATGAACTCCTGTTCATGAGCTCTTGCACGGTTTTTCCATGCTTTTGAATTGTTGCTTCATCCTCCCAACTAGCATCTTCAACTGGATGTCCCTTGCACTTGACCATGTATTCAAAATACTCCTTTCTCCTGGTCTTTCTACTAATCCTCTTGTCAATTATACTTTCCATCTATGGATTTTCAGCTAAAGGCATTTGTTTTTCCCATTGAAATTCTTCTTTCTCATCTTCTGTTCCTGCTTCTTCAGCTCTATAAGGGTACAAATCTGCAACATTGAATATCAGTGAGATTCTGACCCCTTCGGGTAATTCAATCTCATATGTGTTTGGCCCAAATTTTCTTATGAATTTGCATGGTCCAATCTTTTTCATCTTCAGTCTGTTATATGTTCCCCTTGGGAACCTCTCCTTCCTCAGATGCACAAGAATCAGATCACCAACTTCAAATTGAAGTTCTCGCCTGTGTTGATCTGCTCTCTTCTTATATTCTTGACTTGAACTCTACAATCCTCTCCTTTATTTGGTTGTGAAGCTCCTTCATTCCTTCTGCAAATTCCTCTGCACTAACACTCCTAAATTCATTTTGTTCTACATCTTTCAATTCAAAAACTCTCCTTGCCTGCATTCCATATACAATCTGGAATGGACTTTTCCCTGTGCTTCTATTGAGTGAATCATTGTAAGTGAATTCTTCCTATGACAAAATGTGATCCCATTGACTGTGGTGTTCAGTCACTAAGCTCCTTAGAAAATCTCCCAAGCTCCTGTTTATGACCTCTGTCTGTCCATTCGTCTGAGGATGATACGCAGAGCTGAAAGAAAAACTTGTCCCCAACTTCTTCCATAAGGTCCTCCAGAAATGTCCCACGAACTTGGTATCTCAATCAGACACAATACTCTTTGGAAAACCATGAAGTCTGACGACTTCCTTGAAAAACAGGTTCGCAATATGAGTTGTGTCGCTGGTTTTCTGGCATGGTATAAAATGTGCCATCTTTGAAAATCTATCGACTACCACAAAGATCGAATCATATCCTCTCTATGTCCTTGGCAGTCCCAATACAAAATCCATGATCACTGTGTCCCATTTCCTTTCAGGTATGGGAAATGGTTGGTATAATCCTGCGTTCTTCCTTTTTCCCTTAGTGTGCTGACAAATTCTACACCTATCCACAAATTTCTTGACATTTGTTCTCATCCCTGGCCAAAAATATGAGCCATTCAACTTTGAGAACGTCTTGTCATGACCGAAATGTCTGGCCAATCCTCCACTATGTTTTTCCTTCAACAAATTCTCCCTCATGGAGCATTTCAGAATACATAGTTGATTCCCCCTGAACAATAATCCATCCTGGATCATGTATTCATTCCATTGGTTTCTGTCCCTAAGAATTGGATTCTCAGATGCCTCATATGCCTCTTTAAAATCTAGGTCATCCATGTACATTTCTTTAAGGTTATCAAAACCTAAAGTCTTGACTCTGAATTCCTACATAAGAAAACATTTCCTGCTCAAAGCATCAACAACTTTGTTAGCAGTTCCAGAAATATGCTTAATCACAAAAGTAAAATTCTACATGTATTCAACCCATTTAGCATGTTTTTGGTTCAACTTCTCTTGTCGAGTCACAAATTGCAATGTGTGATTATCGTTGTACAAAATAAACTCCTTGGGAACCAAATGATGTCTCCATTTCTTCAGCGCTTATATGATTGCGTATAATTCCTTGTCATATGTGGAGTACTTAATCTTCGCTTCATTCATTTTTTCACTGAAGTATGCGACCATCCTGTCATCTTGGCTCAAGACCGTTCCAATTGCAAATCCACTTGCGTCACACCTGACCTGGAATGTCTTGCTAAAATCTGGCAAAACCAGAATTGCTTTCTCAGTGATATTCTTCTTCAGCAGATTGAAACTCTTCTCTACTTCCTCCGTCCAGTGAAATTTTTTATGTATTTTCTTCACCATATCCATCATTGGTGCACTAATTCCACTGAAGTTTCAGATGAATCTCTTGTAGAAGCTAGCCAAACCATGGAAGCTTCAAACTTCAAACACGCTCTTCGGTGATGGCCAATCCTTAATCGCCTTTATCTTTTCTGGATCCATCTTCAACTCATTTGCAGAGATAACAAAACCCAAATAAATGAGTTCTATCCTCATAAATGACGAATTCTTCACATTGATCAACAATTTCTCTTGCTGTAATCTTCTCATCACTGTAGCTAAATTCTTTAAGTGTTCTTCTTCTGCTTTGCTAAAAACTAATATATCATCAAGATATACAATGACGAATTTCCCAATGAAATCCTTCAAGACTTCATTCATCAACCTCATGAAAGTACTGGGTGCATTCGTTAAGCCAAATGGCATGACAAGCCATTCATATAGCCCCTCATTCGTCTTGAATTCTGTCTTCCATTCATCACCTTCTCTCATTCGAATTTGATGATACCCGCTTTTCAAATCAATCTTTGAAAAACACTTTGCTCCACTCAAGAAATCCATCAAGTCGTCCATCCTTGGCAATGGAAATCTATATCTGATGGTAATATTATTGATTTCCCTTGAGTCTGTACACATTCTCCAGCCTCCGTATTTTTTTGGGTTGAGGACTGTCCGAACAACGCATGGACTCAATATTTCTCGAATCAATCCTTTGTCCATTAAGTCCTGGATCTGTCTCTTAACCTCTTCATTTTCCTGTGGCATCAACCGATATGCTTCTTTGTTCGGAAAAGTGGCTCCAGGTATAAGATCGATATGATGACTTATACTCCTGATAGGTGGCAACAAACAAGGTAGTTCGTCCACTATTATATCAACAAACTCTTCCAGCAACTCCTAGATTTCTTCTGGTAAATCATCTATTCTCGTACTAGTCAAAATAATTCTGGGCTTCCTGACCAAAATAATTTGTGTGAATTCCTTCTTCTTAACCTCATTAAGAAGTTCCTTCCCACTCATGAGAAGTACAATGTTGCTCGTCTCTGTTTTCACCTCTTTATCCTTAATCGACAACAACATGTGCATCCTACCATTTTTCTCCAGGGTGTATGTGTTCTTTCTCCCATCATGAACTACATTTCTGTCATATTGCCATGGTCTACCCAACAATAGATGAAAAAAATCCATGGAAATGACATCACATAATATTTCATCTTTATATCCTCCTATTTTAAATTCAACTAAACATTGTTTAGTGACATTTACCTGATGTCCTTTTTGTAGCCATGAAACTCTGTATGGGCTTGGGTGTACAACAGTCTCCAGCTCCAGCTTTTCTACCATCTTTGTAGATACGATATTGTCTGTGCTATCGCTATCCACTATGACCTTGCATACTATGTCCTTATTTTTGCAAGTAGTCCTAAACAGATTATTTCTTTGGGCTGGGTTCTCAGCCTCCTTCTCTGGCTTCAAGAGAATTTTCCTCATCATCAAAGATCTTCCACCCTCAGCATCTTCTGCCTCAACATTCTGTCCTTGAGCTTAGGCAATGTGAGTTTCACCACCATCTTTCTTCTTATCTGGACACTCATAGGATTTATGTTTGATTTTTCCACAGACAAAGCATTTCACTTCACCTCCTCTGCCTCTTCCTCTTCCTCTGGCTCGAGGAAAAGCGTTTCTATCAGCATACTGTCTTCCCTGTGAGCTTCCTCCTCTCTCAAGTTGAGGTTGAGGTTTCTTCCCCTCTTCTTTAGGTCTCTGAGTTCTGTCTTGGGAAATTTTTTCTCCTTTGGCTTGACTTCTACCTCAGCCTCTTTGACCTTGCTTCCAGCTCAACTTCTCTTTAGCTTTCAAATCTATCTCATAAGAATCTTCCACATTTCAAATGGTCAACATCCTCATCTCATCTTGAATGTCATATCACAGACCATTCATATACCTGGCAACTTTTTCATCATCTCTTTCCCGATGACCTGCTCTAATGTTTATCCTGTAGAATTCTTCAATGTATTCCTTCACTGACAACATCTTCTGTCTCAAATTCTGCATCCTATGGAACAGAGCGATTTGATAATCCCTGGGTATAAATTTGGCTTTCATTTTTGCAACCATTCTATCCCAGCTTTTGATTTTCTTCTTGTCCTTGCAGCATCTGTCAGCCTGTAGTTCATCCCACCACAGTGTTGCATGCCCTTTAAGTCTGGTTACAACATGTTTTACTTTCTTATCTTCCTTTACATCTTCATAATCAAAGTATTTGTCTAGAGCTCTAATCCAGTCTAGAAGTTCTTCAACATCCAAGTTTCCTTCGTACACTAGAATGTCCATTTTTTCTCTAGCACCTATCCTTGCAACAACCCTGAATAGGCATTCTTCTGTAGCATCTTCGACTGCAACTTCTTCATTTCCAGCTTCATTTTCACTTTCATCCTTGCTGATATCCCTAGCGTCGACTGTGTGCCTCTGTGTTGTCTCCATAGCGTCAAGCATGCCATGTAATTCACACATCTCTCTTTCCCTTGTTGGATTAGGTATTTTCCTGTCTCTTCTTCTCAGCATTTCTCTTTCCTCTACTGGATCAGGTATTTTCCTGTCTCTTCTTCTCAGTGGCATGGCTGTAAAATTTCCTCCCTTTTCTCTACTACAAAAATCAAAGGAATTGTTCTAGGCTCTGATACCACTCTGACGTAGACCCCCTTGCCCTCGGGCCAAGATACGCACAGGATCGTTCTAATTCTTCTCGAGCTGAAGCGGCTCCTTTGGTTCCTTGCTGGAACCTTCAATGAATCCACAGGTCTTTTATGAACACCCTCCCTGTGTAACTTAACACCAGGCACGAGCCTTACATTACCATGCGACCACAACTGGGCCTTAGCGCAAGCACATTTCGCAACTCGCAACTCGCGAGTTCATGAGTCGAAGACCCTCGACTCCTCTTTTCCAAATCTCCAATACTCGAGATGACGATACGGGTATGTTTCCTTCTTATTAGCGCCTCCCACACATAACCACCAACTAGGGCTAAGTTTCTAGGACTACTCGCAACTCACGAGTTCGCGTGTTGGAGTGTCGAGCACTTGTGTTCCTCCTTTGTGAATCCACGAGACGCGATAAGTCAACAATGAGTTGACTTCTTTCTTAGGTGACGTGTGTTCACCACCTATCACCTTCTTCCACCTTTTTCTGGGCGCTTGTTGTTATGCCACCTATCAATCACATGGTCCCCACCTAACAGATGTGCCACATGTTCTCCCGAGCCCTCGGTGCTCGGCACTTCGTGACTTCTGCAGTCGAAATCCAATTCTTTCAACCCCCAAGTTCACGATACGTAATACCACGTGGAGGTTCTGATCCTATGTTTCTCCCATGGATTGGATCCAACGGTCTAGATCTCCTTCCCTTACTCCCCGCAACTTGGAACTTTGAGCAAACCAAGAATTTGGTTTGGCCTCCAACCTCACGAACCTTGAGTTCGTGAAATGATCCAATGACGTGGGTTGAAACGAGATCAACGACTCATATTGATCCTCGCATCCTGGGTGAGGGGTGTCACTGGCCTCTAACCACTTTGCAACTCTACCAAATCCAACGAATCTCACTACTTCGCACTTCCTTCATGAAGGCCTCTCACCATCCATATGGCTCCATTGGATCCTATGGTCCTCATGACTTCATGAGCTCTCCATGGAGAATTCTAACCGCTCGATTCACTACTCAATGACTTATGTCCAACGACTGAGTATTCTCCCTCCTGAAATTGATTTCTATGTGACGGTTTCGATCTTCGTCTCCCTTTGAACACTTCAAAGGTGTTATCCCTCCTGATCTTTCACTTGCAAACTCAAGCCTTCCAAAAGTTTCTTGCTCGCACTCCTTGCGACAAACTTTCAAATAACTTCTGGTTATTTGAGTCTTCGAACTTGTGCACTCTTTGCAATAGCAGTCCTTCAACCTTCACCTTAGTTGATAAATTCTAATGCCTCAACCAGCCTGTGCACACCTTGCATGGCTCTGTGATTCACATGCACTTCTGCAGGTATGAGAACAACGATATCTCTCCTAATATTTCTGAGATTAAACTCAGACCGTCGTCAACGCACACCTTGCAGATGTTCACTGCATTCCTTGCAGGAATCCTCAGAGAGAGAAACAATTGAATCTCAATCTTCCTTTCTTTCTAACTTCATACATTCAACATGAAATCATACACACAATACAACATTGAAACAAATGCACAACAAAGAAACAAATCAACTGTAAACATATCATTTAACTACTGTAAACAACAAGCATCATAACACCATGAAAATTGAGTCAAAGATTCATATATTAACTCAAGTGTTCCTATACATGGGTTCTTCTCTACAACTCTCTTCTTATCAAATCTGAATGATAATATTGTTCTCTTGTTACAATGATACAAGGGTGAGGGTGTCTATATCTGTTTTCCCTCCTACACTTCTACACTGTCTAATCTAACATTCATATCTACCTACTGTACATTAACAAACTTAAATGCCTATTACATTCGACAGATGAGAGTAATTTCTCCAGATCTGTTCATAACTCTAAGACATAAATGAAAGTATGCTTCCCCTAGCTTATTACATTAATGCTTCAGTTTCAAATTCAAAACGTTTTCATAAAAACATGCTCTTTTTTTCATTTGCACATCCAACTGTTCCTTTGGCTAGGCGTGTGCTTTTGGATTTGTACGATGCTCCTTCATCAAAAAGGTAATGGGTTTGATGTGTTTTTTAAAGCAGGCTTTATACTAGTAAAAGTTTGCAATCCTCATGAAAGGATACAATTGCATTTTTGGTAGACAAGCATCAATTTTTTTAATAAAGTATAAATCATAGACTGTGGGAAAAACCTTTTTTTGTATTCTTACATTGACCAATACAACTATAATATATTTTTAGTACAAAATCTTAACCACACACACACACATACACATGAACCCTAAGTAAACAAATGATAGAAGATAAGGGGAGAATATGTATTGATAGGAGTGAATGAAGATAATAATATGAATAATGGATTGGAGAGTGCACTCTAGCCTTGAATTGAATGATACTTGCATCCAAGATGTCTCATTGTAATGTATGTTGTGATAGTTGTGTCTTCTCACTATAATGTATGTTTCTATGTCCATCATGGGATTCCTAGAGCACCACCTACCATTCATGATCCAACACATAGTAGTCAAGAATCCCATCCATTGCTAATGTGTGCAAGTACCGTATGATTAACTAATAATTTGTATCCTTAATTATGAGCTATCAATCTTTACTATCGCCATATTCTTCTAGTGCATGTAGATTTATATTTGAAGTTTTGAATATTAGTGAAGAATTCAAGAACTACAACTTGCATGCAAAATATATCTACATTCAACACTTTATGAGCTATTCCAACATTGTTCCAATTGTGTATTTTTGAGAGGTGATTAGGTCCCACATTTTATTTACCTAGTTTAACCACCACTTCAAAATCAAACTCCTAAAATAGTAGCAAACATCGATAGAATTAACCTTCAAACATTGTATTGTTAACCAAATACTTGACCACTAAATTATCAATGGACAACTTGAAGGACTGGTCCAAAAGATAATACTTGAAATTTTGTAGCATATATGCCATCACCAAGCCTTTTCCTTTCATGGTTGTGTAATTAATTTTTTTTTCTAGAAAATTAACTGGGGTGGTGTAGCATGCGTTCCCCTAACTATGCCAACATGTTCCCAATGAAATGGTAGTGGAATCCACATGGACATGGAAAGAGACCAATGCGATAAAATGCATGTTGGTTTCTTAGAACAATTCAAATTATTTTGATAATAATAACTTTGATCTGTTCTACCGAGAAGGTCTAAGGTTCGAGCCCGTATAGCCCTATACATTCCACTAAGTTACACTACTCTTATATATATATATATATATATATATATCCCCTCATAGTCCCTATGACTTGGACTTTCAAAGTCTTTCAGATCATATCAATATCTTGTCCTTATCAAGATCGGTGGATGGGAACATGGGTTAACACAAACCTTATGTCTAGTAGGCTCCTATTCCTACTATATCTTCTCGTGAGTCCAAAGTTCAAAATGAAATTCCCACAATCATTCAAGAATATATACCAAAGTGATATCCAATGTTTATACCCTCTATTCAAACATGATGTGTTAAGTTATGTGTTCCATAAACTTTGTGGCATTAGTTGTGCCATTAAACACTAGTGGATATTTAATCTCTACATGAATCCACTTAATGGAATTTGGTAGTGTGAGTATTTGTGTCAATTAATTCTCATAATCCCTAGGCGTATGAGAATGCAAAAATGAAACTTATGCAACTATATGCAACTTTATGCAACTATGTTGCAGCTATATGCAAATATGCAAATTATCCAACTATATGAAACTATATGAAACTTTATGCAACAATGCAACTATAATGCAACTATATTGCAACTATATTAAACTATATGCAATTATATTGCAACAATTTCATATACAACTTATGCAACTATGCAACTATTTGCAACTATATGCAACTTATGCAACTATGCAACTATGCAACTATATGCAACTATATGCAACTATGCAACTTATCATGTTTTTTAGTGACTATATGCAACTTTATGCAACAATGAAACTTATGCAACTATATGCTACTATATGCAACTTTATGCAACAATGCAATTTATGCAACTATATTGCAACTATGTGAAATTATATGCCACTGTGCTAGTACCACAAACGTATATTGGCACGATAATAAATCATTGCATCAACAACCTATAGCTCCCCCTCATCTAGTTGTATACTACAATTCCCTTTCCCAATATGCTAGTTGGATACTACAATTCACTTTCCCACTATGCTATGGGAAATGCATGACAATGTTGCATCTAAGTATAATAATATAAGAACTCTTTCTCCAACCACTAAAATGGATTTTCATAAGCCTTTTGACAATCTAACTCTTCATTTTCAAAAATGTACATTACTAAGACGGATTTTCATAAACTTTTTGACATTTATGAGTAGATGATTTGTGGCCACCCTTCACAAGGTGTTTTTATTGTCAAGTTATTTGTCAAATTTAATATGTAGATATTGATATATATGCCAAGTTTCATGTGGTATTTTTATTGTCTAATTTATTTGTTATTGTCAAGTTATTTGTCAAAATTAATGTGTAGATATTGCATATATGCCAATTTCCATGTGGTGTTTTTATTGTCTAATTTATTTGTCAAATTTAATGTGTAGGTGGTTGTACATTACATCAAGTGCACACTCTTTACCTAGCACAAATTTCAACTATAAATCAAGAACCCTAAAGAGGTATTTTAAATATAATTTTGGTTTACTTGTAGTTTTTGTATAAAGAAGTATAACTATTTTAGAGAACCCCCATATACAAAGTCTTTATCCATATCCCCATTGTGGAAAATAAATTAGAAAATATCCCTCACTTCATTCATTTCCATAATCCTAACCTTATTGCTATCCCTAGTCCAAATCCTAGTTCCTATTAAACAATGCATGAGGCTAATCCCAATAATCTAGACCCCTCCTGTCATCCCATATGTTAGTGCAAGTATTATAAGGCTCCAAAGGACACTACTACAAAATGATTATTCTTATAATAATAATTCACATCGAAATCCTTGTACATAGATGAGAAATCCCTTGATGATCCTAGGGTACACCAATCTTTGGACACTTCTCCCCCCCCAAAAATAGTCCCTATTCCAAACTCTATTGAAAAAGATCCCTCATTACTCATAATGACGAATGAAATTTATTCCCCTCTCTAAGTCTCCTTTTTACTCATAATTGTTAGATCAAAGACCAACTTGCCACTATAATCCTTGACAATTGTAAAAAAAATAATCACATTTTCCATCACTCCTCACCCCTCTCCTTATCATTGGGGCTTTGTACAATAGGACATAACTCATATTCTCATTAATAAACATTGTGGAGTCACCCTTGTCATAGGGATTTTTCAAGAGAATGTTGAATGGTATGTATCTCCCCTTGATTACTCTAATTTACTCTTGAACATATCATATGAACAACAATGAAATGATTTATACGATGTCCATTGAAATAACTATCAACTCTTTAAAGATAACAAAACCTATGAACTCATCTTTATTTCAATACCCTTTCCATGTAATGATGTGACCAACACATCCTACATAAATATCTTTCTCTCTTAGTTGTACCTCACATCCAACCATTTCATATGGCTTCACTTTCTCTCTTCCACACATTCCAATTGATACCTTCTCATTCTTCTACCCCATCAAAAAAAATGAAATTCTTTATAAGATGCTCATTGCAATACTTATCAACTCTATAAAGATGAAAAAAACTATGAACTCACCTCTTACAATACCTCTTCCTTATAATGTTAAGACCGAACAAAACATAATACCTAAATACCTTTCTCTCTCACTTTTACATCACATCAATCCATCTCATCTCATATGGTTGCACTATCCCTCTTCCAAACTCTCTAAATAATACATTCTCATCCTTCTACCTAGATGCACTCTCACTTTTCTATTCTCATTCTAAATCCCAAACCTCCCCAATGGTTTTTAACTCAATATTTTTTTTTTCTACCACACACCAATTAACAAAATACATATATGATCTATTATACCTAGTTCCATAATTGCTTCCCCTTGTCCTCTCGCTGGCTACAAAATTGATAATTACAAGACTTTTACAAGATAATGTCTGCATAATGTAGGATTCACAAGAAATAGCACCCAATCACTACACTTTTGTATACAATAGTTCCTTCATAAATTGTTCCTCACCAGCTATAATATTTATGTCATTATTTGCTAACTTTTCCAGCAATTTAGAAATACATATATAGAGTTAGATTTACGACCATTTTGTCTTAAACAACACCACAACCTTAGCATTCTATTTCTATGTCTATTCAACCAGATATTTTCCACATCGATACTACACACCTCAGATGGCTTCTCTAGTTAGAACTACATACCTATATAGGTAGATGTACAACCATTCTTTCTTAAACAACAACAATGCCACACCATTAGCATTCTATTGCTACGTCTACTCAGCCAGATATTGTTCACATAGACACTACACCTCAGATGGTTTCTCTAGTTAGAACTACATACCTATATAGGTCGATGTACAACCATTTTTTATTAAACAACAACACCAAAGCCTTAGCATTCTATTGCTATGTCTACTCAGCTAGATATTGTCCACAACAACACTACACCTCATGTGGCTTCTCTAGTTATCCATCCTTCAATGTAACTCAAACATGGCTATATACATTCTCTTCATATGTATTCTTCATCGGAATGGATGCACACCACCACCAGTTCTTATTTGTACCATAGAACACATTCAATATTCATTGTGCACATTAATCGTTGGATTTTTCATGTTTACACTCTAGGATAAACACATCAGATCATGGACATGACATCTTCAATGGATACTGATCACCTTGGCCCTACAACAAGTTCTTCACATCAACACACAAATAAGTATCAGTCCTAGATCACCACAAGATCAGACTAGAACATCCTTACTATATTCAAATCCCATGCATTCTATTTTTCCACCAAGTCGATCATGTCCTTGAAAAATCACAGTTGCAAGAGATTGCAACAAAGCACACTCAACCTTGTAGGATCATATCAATAGTTCATGCCATAACACCCTTTAATCTTTCCACCCTTTAATCATGAATCATGAATCCCAACATCTAGCTTCTCAATATGGTATACCATATTACAATGTAATATGGTATATCATATTACAATGTAATATGGTATACCATATTACATTGTAATATGGTATACCATATTACATTGTAATATGGTATACCATATCTCATGTAGATTTTTTTTTTTAAACTTAAAGGAAGCATGGCAATATCAATGATAGTTTGTCGCAAGGCAAGAATTTTTTTGAACAAGCATGGCAATAGCGACGAAAGTTCATCGCACTTTTCCATGGTTTTGCATTGCACATATAGCATCTATGTCATAAGTTTTGTCTCTGCCAAACATTTTCATCTCTATTTCCATGCTTTTTCGTCGCAACTTTCCACAGTTTTGTGTCGCATGTATGGCATCTGCGTCATAATCTGTTGGTATGTTTTTAACCTTGGCATGATTTTTTGTCACTATTGCGATGAATTTCCGTCGCTATTGCCACGCTTTATAAGGAAAACCTATATTGATGGTGATGACACATGGAGGGCTAATTTCGTTGTTGTTTCCACAAATACCTGGTTCGTGGATACAACGACGAAAAAATAGCGATGAAAAATAGACTATTCTTTCATGGAAAGTGCGACGGATATGTGTGGCAATAGAAACGAAAAACCATGGAAAATTTGGTCATATGAATTAGTGTTTGGTGTCCTTGTGAAGTGTGGGCCACTAAAGCCCTATGCACAAAATCTTTTGTGTTGTTTCTTTTCCTACATAGTGTCCTCTTACTATCCCATAGTGCTATTCTGCTATCCGATGTTCACTTATATTAATTATAAAATCCTTCCCAATATTCATACTCATTGTAAAAAAATATCAACTCTTTTAGCCTTACCGATACCCATACTCATTATAAAAGAGTTATCAACCCAACAAACAAAGATATTTTAAACTATTTTTCATGTATTAATTTTCATAAAACTCATCAATGATAAATGTATTTATGTACATTATTTGATATAAATATCTTATTATACTTTATATTTCAAAAAATATTAAATGATAATTTACATTAAAGTATATCAACATCATTATAAATATAAATTCATTTTAATTTTGAATTTATCAAGTATCAATATAAATTAAATTTAAACACTAATAAAGTATCAATATAGATTAAATTTAAACACTAATAAACATAAGTCACAATATTTTTATAAAAATATCATATTTTTAATATTTTATTTATATGTAATGTTTTATCTTTCATTTTAATTTTAAATTTATAAGTATCAAAATATATTAAATTTAAACACTAATGAACAAAAGTAACAATATTTTTATTTATATATAATGTTTTATCTTTTAGCTTT
>ML780226.1:280808-309822 GCA_009831015.1 Picea engelmannii | reverse complement strand
AAAATTGCATACATGAGTAAATTCTCACAAATTGTGAGCATAGTAGAAGACAGAAGCAAAGCATTAAACCGAGGGGGATGAAAATTTCCCCTTAATGTAGGGGTCCATCTTTTTCTGAGAACCTAAAGAAATGTTGGAGGCCGTCTCCTTTTCTCTGCGTGCTTTATTGGTCTTTCGCCCTTGGGTAAGGGGTGGAGACGGAGCTGAATTGTCTTCCAGTTCAGAAGTTTCCACAGAGACTGAAACAACCAGGCCTGCAGAGGCAGAGGGTTTCGGAACTGAAGCCTGAGTTTCTTTTGCTGCCATTGTTTCTGGGGGGGTGGAATCCAGAGGGCTTTCATCTGCTGGGGGATCTTCCTTAACTGTTGTTGCTTTTGGATCCAGGGCTTCATCCTCCTTCAGCGCATCAAAGCTGTTTTTAGTTTCTAGAGCTACCTCTGTCGTATGGGTGGCCTTTGGGGCCTGGGATAACGGATCCTTTCGCCTTGGCTGCCTTCGTCGGTTAGTTACTGGATAAAAATCATCTTTGACTGGTCCCGGCTCCTCAGAGGTTTTGGGACATCTTTTTGCGAAATGACTGTAAGCATGGCACCGGAGGCACTTAAAAGGAATATGCTCATAGTCCAGCTCTTGGATATGGCACCATTCCCCCAGGGAGAGCTTAATGGCGTCCGAAAGTCCTTTTTCGAGATTAACCTCAATACAAATATGAGCGCAAGTGAACTATTCCCCCTTCGGCTTCGCCCTGTCCAGGAAACGCCCAAGCTTATTTCCAATGTCCTCCAGAGAGCTTATCCCCCAGAGATGCAATGGAAGGTGAGGCAACCTAACCCAAACAGGGGCTAAAGGTGGTGAGCTTGGCTCAGAACGGTTAATTAGGCAGCGAGCAACGCCCATGTTCGGGTTTGAACCCGAGACCTGACCGTCATTACATGACCGACCTTACCACTATGCCGCACCCACGACCTTTTGTTTTCAAGTATCAATATAGATTAAATTTAAACACTAGTGAACACAAGTAACAATATTTTTATAAATATATCATATTTCTAATATTTTTATTTATATATAATGTTTTATCTTTTAGTTTTGTTTTCAAGGTGTTGAATCAATTTATGTATTCAAAAAACAATTTAAATAATGAAAAAAAGATGATAATTACCCAAAAAAAATAAAAAACAAATATATAAATTTTTTTTTTCATATATATTTAACTAATTTGTAATATTATTATTCTTTATTATAAATATGGAAAACATAAAAACATCTCAATGCAATCATAAAAAATATGTTACCCTTATAACTTGGATGGAAGCATATTCGTTATCCTTTACACTATGAATTAGCTATGAGTTAATGTTATTCATTTCTTCATGTAAACATGATTTAATGTAATAAGTGGTAAACATTCAAATTTATTAAAAGGATTAAAATTCACTAATAATGAAACAAGTGTTGCATGGAAGCGTAGTCCATGTTGGGTTAGAATGGGAATAAATGCATAGGTATGGGGGGACTGTGGGAGAATGAGAATCCTGAAGTACCAGAGAGAAATGGAAACTGTCACGGACATGTGGCAAGCATGAGGAAGTAAAAGTGGTATCCATGTAGAAAAATAACACGTGGCATTGTGCGACACGCTAGCCATAAGACGTTAGGTTGCTACATGACTCCAGGAGAATGTCACTTCGGGAGTTTTCCTTCCAGAAAAAACACAATTCCCCCGAATCCTGGAGTCCTGAATTCCTGAATTAGTTAATGATAATATTTTATTAATATTAGATCAACAAGTAATTAGTGAGAAAGTCACTTTGTGAGAAATGTGTTCCATCGCTAAATATGACCAGGGGAGTTCTAAAATTGGTAGATCGATAAAAATTTAGGAGGGACGCTAAAGTTCTAGGGTCGCCTAGATGGCAGAGGGGAAACTGATCAATGACTCACATTCATTTCAGAAAGAGAAGGCACTGGAGCGTTAATCTTCTAGAGCAATTCTGGCATTGAACCATTTAGTTTTTGAAAGTATTCTCATTCTAATTATACAATGTTTTGCATAATCCATCTTGCTTTTATTTTCTTAATAAGATTCTGTAATTTTTCCTATTCCTAGTAGTACAACAGATAGCTACTAAAAGAGCACATATATCCCCATCACGTGTAACTTGATATATTGTTGGAGTTTGACTTTCCATGTTCAAAATTTTCGTTCCTACCTTGTAGGTTTTATCGTTTTAATGTATTTATGAAATTCATTTAAATTTTCATAGTCACTTCTTTAATTTTTTGCATGGACAAAGTAAGCAACGCCCATTTCAATCTATTAAATAGATCATCTAGGTTCTCTGTCTCTATATGTGTTAGGATAAATAAAGTTATATGTTGTGGAAAATAAACACATATATTGTTTTTGGAAAATGTGTCCAGTGTCGAAGATTCTTTGATCTTCTTATGTGACCTCTGTGTTTGCAAGTTTTTTCTATATATTAACACACACCTAACATGATTGTTTATTTTCACGAGTTTTCATCTCAGTCAAGTTAATTTAAACTGTGTGAAAAGAAGGTGTCGAGACAGAGGAAGATGACCTTTTCCTGAGACAACAAGCCCACTTTGTAGAGGTTGATTTGCAATTTCTCTCCAGGAAGAGGGCATCTTTTTAACATGCCTATCCAACTGAGATATTTGTAAGAAAAGAAATATTTGTAAGATGCCTATGACAATTCAGTATAGTACCAACTGGTATATTTGTAACCTGTCTATCTAGTTGATTGTTTTTTTGGCAATGATATTTTTTTTTGAAGGTTTCTATTTCTACAGATATTCTTGCAGATGTATTTACAAGTCTGTTAACCCAAGAATCTGTTAGGACCGAAACGACAACCTAAAGAGGATGTAAATCCTACTGCCTTTTTATAGATCTGGTACTCCTCTTTAAGTTTTTCCTGGGGCGTGTATAGTTCAAATGTGGGACTTAGATAATTTCCTTCGTAATGACTTCAAAGCAATACAAAATTATAGAAAATGTTTTTTTTTTTTTTTTTGAAATAAAGGTTCTTGGAAAATAGTACTAGGAATCACACACATTAAACATTCAAATTAAAAAAAATAAAATTTATTGACATCTGACATAGTTCAAGATAAACATTTATGAGAACATAAAATAAAAAGAAGATGACCGACATGCATAAAGAGAACTAACTTTGCATTCCGAAGGTAGGTTTACAAGGCACTGTCGAGATTCTTCCCGAAGCAATTTTCTTTGAAATTTATCAAAAAATAATTGTGTCTGTTACATATTCCTCGAAATTTAAATGTGTTTTTCATATAGACTAGGATTGGGGCTCCCATGGAACATAAAAGAAATAAATACAAGAAATAATATTGTATAAATAAGAAGTGGGCGACGGTAGAGAGGAAGACCTGAAAAGAACAAATTGAAAGTTATCAGTCTTTGGTTAGACATTTCTATTTAAAGAGGTGGAATAATTGGATTGATAAATAAATAAGGATGTGATTAGTATAGACGTACTATGATGGTATCTCTCTCCCCCTTTGTTTTTTCCTTGTTGTTGCCTTTTTATTTCTCTCGTCAACAGTGCTGGAATCATGCCAACTGCTTGTTTCCCTTTTCCGGTGAGCTTGTCAATTACCCTTTGGATCCATTCTTCAATGTAGCTTATCATGGGGGCCACGTTGATCTCATGCCAGATTTTTATGCTGAAAATATCGATTTCTAATTCCCTTAGATCGGTAAAAATATTACGTAGATCCTGCTCAATTTCTTCACTTTGTATCGAATAGTCCACTAGATAATTGTCCATGTCATCTTCACCAGATTCAAGGATGTCATAAAACTTTTCTAAAGACAACCCCTTAAAAATATCAACTTGTTCATCGAAGGCTTGCTTGGTTAAGGACAAGGAGTTGAGGATTAAGTTGGGGTCTTGGACCTCGTTGGTACTTCCGACTAAGTCTATTTCGGTTAGCTTTCTGAATAATTCTTCTTTCTTTGATATGCCAGCTTGTTACATGATTGGACAATGAGATGTAGGTTCTTAACTTTATCTTTCTAGCATGCATTTAATTGTTTGATCTGGTTTAGGGAGGGGAGATCTTCTTCTCTTCTTCTCTTATATTTCATGTTTGGGACATTGATGCCAAAAAGGAGGACCGTGTCTAGATAGAAACCTTCTTCATTTTTTAAATCCTCCTACAAATGTTCCTGCAAGGCATGTGCCCTCATTCCAAAGGAAGCTAGACTTTTTTATGTTTCCTAGGATTGAGTAATTAGCTCCATTATTTTCTTGATATTCTTCTCCACATAGCCTCTACACGATGTGAGCAAGATGAAGGATCCTTTTAACTTGTATGTGGGGGTGGCAGACACGTGTATTTCTAAAGGACTGGCAAGCAATGGGATATGAATCAAAGCTTCCTCCAATTCCTTGATTCGTTCCTTCAGACTAGAATTCTCCACCTCAATGCCTCCAATGGAATTTGTTAGCATCAGAAGTCACTCCTGGATTGCAGCAGGAGCAGAGCCCGATGCCCATCATTTTATGTCACGATTTGTTTATAAAAAGGGGTGATCGAATGGAAGTTAACTCGAAACAATGTTTTTCTAACTCCGAAACTAGGCCAGACATGCATGGGCAAGTAGGTCTTAGATAAACTTTAGACAATGAGTTGTAGTAAGGGTGAATAGGGGGAAGACTTGTATAAGAGAACTGCAAGGGTCTGTCGCGAACATCAGGTTTCTAACAGACTGTGGGAGAAAACATATGAATGCAAGATCTTCTTACATTCAAATGCAGAAAACTGGAGAATACAACAATGCAACAATAAATCCTTTATCATAACATAATTGCAATAATTCGCGCGAATCATTCGATCACGAACTCTCTCAGTATGAGATGAAAACTAGATAGGCTGAGAAGAATGTCTGTCATTAAACAAGAAATCTTACATACAGATGCAT
This sequence comes from Picea engelmannii, assembly GCA_009831015.1. Lineage (NCBI taxonomy): Eukaryota > Viridiplantae > Streptophyta > Pinopsida > Pinales > Pinaceae > Picea > Picea engelmannii. The sequence goes on along the minus strand of ML780226.1, from coordinate 304,844 downwards.
AACCAGAGAACTAGAGTGTTTGTTAAAACTTTACAATCAGGATCTTTTATCTACCATTGATAGATTACAAAATACAAACACTGAGTTTATATACTCAGAAAAATTCACCTAACAGAGGTGTGCTCAGTCACCCAAGGCTTGGTGTCCCATCAGCCAAATTTGGACGGGTATTCTTCGTCAGACGCCATCTTAACTGTGCATGGCTCCTGTAAGGGAAGAAGCTGAGCCATTAAGAGCCGAGTTAGCGTGTGCAGACCTCCTCTGGCTAGTTGAAGACTCGACATGGCTTCTTTGGAAAAATGGGTACACAGGTCCCTCTCGAGCAGACTGCTTGCCAGACCCTCCATACCTTACACTTAATGCATGAGGGGAGGTTTCAACGACCCCTTCTTACCTTCATTTACTCCAAGCGAAAACCAGGCTTGAGGTTGAATCGAATGGCACCTAGATATCGCGATGAACCTTTCAGCGACTAGACCCGACATCTTTGGCCCCTTTTGCACAACTATTTTTCTTTCCCAAGTGACCAAGGGCTGTAACCCGGTGCTTAATCCCAAAGGCGCTTTGGGCGTTCATGAATAGGAAAGAGATAATCCTTTCTTATTATAGTCGCGATGAGCGAAACAATGAGATGGATTAATTGGGCGCCATGCATCCTTCTCAGATTTGATGGTCCTGAACTCGCTCGACGATGTTGTGGGCCTGGGTCACGGACGCTCTCGTCCCTTCGCACATCGGAGATATGAGGGAGTTGCTTCTTGCGCTTCGAAATCGCGATGGGCGAAAAGGCGAGGAGCCTAATCATGCACTAGGTGTCCCCTTTAGATGGACGACTGAGACTGCTCCTCGATACTGCGGGCCTGACTTTGGGCACTTTCGGTGCTTCGAGGTTCGGGGTTTCGATATTTGGAATGACATATAACCTTCACCCTTTGAACTCACAACTGTCGAAAAGCCGACGAGACTAGATCTCGCGCCACGCGTCTTTTGGATGGATGGCTGCTATCTTTTCCCACATGAAATATGGGAGCTATCCATCGCACTAATCTCGGCGCAACTTCGCTAACCGTGAATTCCCGCCAATCGTCGATCTGCTCTTATGGATGGATCTGGACCGTCAACAATATAATTTTGCCCGCTTACTAGCTTGGAAGCCTGAAGCGAGATCTTTCCGTGCTGCGCTCGGGCGTTCCTTGTGCAACTTGCAGACCTGGATATCCCTATGCCGAAGACAAATAATGTTGCTAACATTAGGCTCCATGGGGGATAGAGTCGTCCTGGTGATGCTCTAAGGGCTCATTTTTCAGTTCCAGTGCCTTTCTATTGGGCTATGGAGTCATTTACTAAGATGAAAAATAAAAATGAAAATAAACAAAGAACCAATAGAACAATATTTACAAAACCCAGGAGCCACCGAAGGCTCAGACAAAACATTTTTTAAGAAAATGTCCATTTACTGGGCCGCTGAAAACTTCTTCACCCTCCAAATCTTGCAACCTGTACGTGTTATTTGAGAAAACCTCAGAGATTTTGAAAGGCCCGATCCATAGGGCTTCAAATTTGTTTTGTTTTCCCTTATCTTGCTTAGGAGCATCCCATTTCAGTACCAGGTTTCCTATCTGGAACCCCTCCTTCCTGTCCTTCTTATCAAATACCTGCTTGGTAATCTGCTGATGGTCCTGAATTCTGCTGATTACCTACTCTCTAGCCTGCTGGAATTCTACCAGTTGATGAATCCTTCAGATCATGTCATTGGGCTCTTCTTGATAATCCTGGAAGAATTTTTCTACGGGAATAGCCAGCTGAGAAGGGAAGACAGCTTCTGCTCCGTAAACTAACTGGAAAGGGGAGATTCCTATAGATCTCTTTGTGGTCACCCGATCGGCCCATAGAGTGAATTTCATCTTCGAGTTCGATGCCCTTTCGTTGTCCTCCAGTAATATTTTGATGATCCTTATTAGGATTTTGTTGGAGGATTCTACTAAACCATTGCCCTGGGGATAGTATGGGGTGGAGTGAATCAGTTTGATCCTGAATTGTTCACAGAACTTGACTAGCAACTCAACCTTGAAAGAGGCTACGTTATCAGTAACAATCTTTCTTGGACAGTTGAACCTTACGATGAGGTCTTCCAGGAACCCAATGATTACCTTGTGGGAAGAACTCCTGGCGGGGATAGCTTCAATCCACTTAGTAAAGAAATCTATGGCAGTCAAGATCCATCTGTTCTTCCCACTGGAAGCAGGGTGGATTTTTCCAATAAAATCTAGGCCCCATTGCTGGAAAGTTCCCGAAACAACTATAGGATTTAAAGGCAGGGACTTGAGCTATTGCTTCCCTGAAAATCTTTGGCATGGGATACAGGCTCTAACTCTTCTATGGACATCAGCGAACAAGGTGGGCCAGTAGTAGCCTGCTCTGAGAATTTTGTGGGCTGTAGTCTTCTAGAAATGGTGCCCTCCACATAGGCCACTGTGAAATTCAACCATGATCTTGTCGGCCTCTTGTGGATCCATGCATTTTAAGAGCACTCCCAAGGGGTCTTTCTAGTATAAAATTTGATTGACAAGGTAGTATCTAACTGCCTTGAGATTCAGAGCTCTTTCTTTGCTCCTTTGCCAGCCATCTGGGGGCCGCAACTCCTGCAGAAAATATATGACATCCTTATACTAAGGACATCGATCCAACAGGGGTTCTGTTTGAGGGCTTACGTCAGAAAGTTGATTCTGCTGATTTTCTGAATGTGCATTGATGAAATCTACCCCCAAATCTTTGCAATTAGCTTCAGCCAACAACTTGGCTAAGACTTGTCCTTTGATGAATTTGGTAGGCCTTATTTCCAATTCAAATTCTAGGATCTTAGCTATCCATTTACTCCTCTTCCCGTCAATGTCAGGCTGGATAAGGATGTCCTTCACAGAGGCTGAAGGAACATATGTGGTCACTTTTGAGTGCAAGACATAGACTCTAAAAGCTTTGAGAGATTTTACTAAGGCATAGGCTTGTTTCTCCATGATTTCATACCTAACCTCTGCATCTCTTAATTCTTTGCTGAAGAAGGCGAAGGGTTGCTCTCGCCCTTCCTCATTTTTCTGCAACAAGACCGCTGCTACTGTATCAAAAGAAGCGAAAGAGAAGATTAAGAAATCTTTGGAATAGTCAGGACTGATCAGCACAGGTGCCTCAGTCAATGACCTTTTTATCTGGGAAAAATATTCCCTAGGTTCAGTGGTCCATTTCACTTCATTTCCCTTCCTGAGCATGGCTGTGATGTGTTTCACCAGCTCAGAAAAATTCGAGATGAATCTCCTCAGAAAATTAATCTTCCCCAAAAAGGCCTGTACTTCCTTCTTAGATTTGGGAAGTGACAGGGTCCGAATTGCCTCCACTCTACTAGGATCAATTCTCACTCCTTCTGCTGATACTATATGGCCTAATAGCTTCCCCTCCTCCATAGTAAACAAAGATTTATTAGGGTTTAGGGAAAGGCCAAACCTTTGACACTTCAAGAAAACTTTCCTCAGGTGACCGCAGAGCTCTTTATCTGACCTCGAGAAGACTGTGATGTCATCCAATTAGATTACCACAAACTGATCTTTCTCCTCGATAAAAGCTATGTACATGGCTTGTTGAAATGTGGCTCCTACTTTCATCAACCCAAAAGGCATTTTGGCATACATGAATGTTCCCCAAGGAGTGGTAAAGGCCATTTTTTCTTTGTCCTCAGGCATGACTGATATCTGATTATAGCTAGAAAAACCATCGATCATGGAGATCCTAGATGCACCGGTTACCTTCTGCAATATGTGTTCCATGCTGGGTAAGGGATAATTGTCTTTCTTTGAGCTCCTATTTAGGTTCTTGAAATCGACACAAAGCCTGATTTCTCCACTTTTCTTCCTTACCAGAACCAAATTGGCCACCCATTCAGAATATCTCAAGGGGACGATGATCTAGGCCTCTAACAACTTCTTCACTTCTTTCTCCATGATAGGAAACAACATGAGATTTATCTGTCTTATCTTCTACCTAAATGGCTTAGCCCCTTCCTTTAGTGGGATCTTGTGTTCAATGACAGATGTGTCATACGTCTTGAGGTCTTCGTAGGTCCACACAAACACATCATCAAATCCTCTCAACAACTCGGTATATTTGGCCCTCTGTTCTGTGGTCAAACTCCTTGATAGCTTGACAAACTTAGGCTCCTCCGGTGTGTCAATGTTGCACTCGGTTGTGTCAGCATATTCATCTGAAACCCTACCCTTTACTGCCACATCATTCCCATCGAACAATATTTCTAAAGGAATAAGTCCCCTCAGAATGTGATTGCTAGGTAGCTGAATAATCTGGTGGTTAGCAATTTTATTTAAAAACACCTTAGGATGAGGGTCACCTTCCGTGTCAGGATCCTGATCAATGTGCAATGCAAAAAATTCATCAACAGATTGGAGAAATTTTTCAATTTCCAGATCATCTTCGAATACCTTCCAATGCTTGACATTGTCTGGTACAGAGGGCCTATATTTTATTTCAACATCAGATTTGACCATAGGCGGAAGAGGAACTTGGAGCAAACTAGCTGAGACATCTAAAGAATCATCTCAAGTATTTTACCCCCTCGGAATGAAAGAAATGTTAAAATCCAAGAAGAAGCTATCAATCAGGTCCCATATCTCATTTCTGTAATTTTTGAGCTGGGGATTATTAGCACGGTAGGCATTTTTGACTTGCTGGATAATCAACTCAGCATCTCCAAATATTGCTATCTCTTTAATTCCCATTTCTTCTGCAGTCCTCATATCCAGAACGAGGGCTTCATACTTTGCCACATTGTTGGTGGTTTCAAATTCCAGCTTATATGACAGGGATATGGTTTCCTGAGAAGGTGACACAAAAACCACCCCAGCACCAGCGCCTTCCTTGGAACAGGCTCCATAAAAAAACATTTTCCAGATAGGGGTGATGGAGGGAGGAAATTCATGAGGAGTGGTGGGTTTCTTTCTGAGTCTAAGAGGGGGCTCGGGAGCATGAGTGAGTTGCAGTAAAATGGAACCTAAATCAATGTCCAAGGAAAAAATGGGATGGTTGGTGGGATTAGCTTCATCATTGATTATATAGGCCAACTGGGCTTCCCTGTATAGCCTCCTATGTTCTCCCCCGAACACTGGGATAGTAGCATATGTGAGGTCCATATGCAAAGTTCCCCCCAGTATTTTTATCCAAGATCTTGACAACAACATACCGAACTTGGGGGGGACATCAGCCACTACAATATCCATGAACACACTTTTCATGGGCAACTGAAACAAGGTTACGACCAGGTCGTTGATAACTCCTAGACATTGAACTTTTCTGGAGTCAAAGGAATAGAGGTCATGATAGGCTCGGGTGACTTCTAGCCCTAACTCTTCCATGACAGTTTTGGGCATGATGTTGTGAGAAGCCCCTGAATCCATCAAGTAGTTGTGCAGTACTTTGTCATGTATGTTCAAGGAAGTGTAGAAGGGAGGGGATGAGTCATTTCTGTCTTCTACCATAGGACCTAGGATAACTACATGCTTTTCATATTGCAAATTGATGGAGTCTGTGGGAAGGCATGAGACCTCAGACTGTAAAATATCAGAGAAGTGTTTCTTGAACCCTTCATGTTTAATCAATTCGGTCAAGGGCACAGGGATCCTGATCTTTTGAACTTCATGCTCGAAATTAAAAGAAGATGTAATATTCGGGATTTCTCTTATTTCGGGAACATGACTCTGGACTATGGGAGAGGGAGGTCGGGTCTTCTTACCTCTGTGACTGTCTGCTACTTCATTAGCAAGTTTCTATGTCCTAGTGGACTGCTCAGGAACATCAGGTGCTACTGTCTTTTTCTTAGACCTTAGGTCATACTTTCCTTGGCTACCACTAGCCTTGTCTCCCTTGCTCAGTTCATTTAGTTGACTGTCCATGAGAGACTCCTCGTATGCTGATTGAGTGAGATGAGAAAAAGGAGGAGTGTCTCCAAAGCAATGGATTTCAGGATCAAGCTCACTTGTTTCCCCTTCTTCTTCCTTGGCCATAAATGTTTTTTGAAAAGGGGCCTGAATTTTCTGGTCCTCTCTGTCTCTCCCCTTCTTTCTTTGCACAGTCGGGGAAGTGGTATTATTTGGCCACCTAAAACCTCCTTTGTTTTCGGTGTTTTGAAGGCCCTTGTATGCTTTCCTTCCCTCCACCTTCATTCTCTCCATCTCTGCAGACAGAGACTTCACCGTCTTGGTCAATTCATCCACTTGAGGGTGGGGCATCGATGGGCCAGAAGTGGAGGATTTTGTTCTTCCCTTTCTTCTGTCTGTGTTGGCCTTATTCCTCAGTCTATCAGCTGCTAATACATTGGTTCTCACTTCTATGGCCGCATCTTGCATTTTATATAAGGAGGTGGCTCTTATTTCTCTCAATAAGAGACAGAAATCGGGGCCAAATGCACTAGCATAAGAAATTTTGGTCGAGGCTTCTGAGGGTTTTATTTCGGCAGGAATTTTGTTATACATATTATTGAATCTTTTGGAGAAGTTAGAGACATACTCTCCTTCCATCTTCCTCAAATACCCAAACTCTGTCATGTAATAGATGAAATCCTTCCTATCTCCCCACTGCCTCAAGAAAGCACCATCCAAGACTTTGATCCCAGCAATAGATCCGGGGCCCAATCCTCTAAACCATTTTCTCACCTCACCATCTAGGCTCTGGATGAAGACTCTCATCCAGACATCTTCATTTTCAATGATCAGGTTGTCTGCATAGCTGTAGAAAGCAGCCAGGTGATCTTCCACAGTTATGTCCCCTTCCCTAGTGAACTTGGGCATATACTTCAAGTAATCTCCAGCAGGGAGAGGATTCATAGGATGGGGTAGAATTAAGGGAGCATATCTGGAAGCGACTATGGCATCCATTCTATTTAGAGGGGGATTAGCACCAGCCATAAGAATATTAGGTGGAGGAGAACTTAGAGGAGAAGGGGTTTACGAAGGGGCTACTAGGAATTTGTCTCGAAGTGGAATGGGAAACAGAAGGGGATTTAAGGAGAAGGCTAATGGGCTTAAGTCAGCAGATGATCCTCTTTGTGCAGGAGTGGTAACAGTAACAAGAGGAGGAGTGGTAAAGATAGGAGTGTGGAAATCTTCTGCAGTCTTGGGTCTGTGCCAAGGTACAACTTCAGAGGAGAGGGGAGTGACACGGGTTTCTCCTTCCAATTCCAGACGAGGATGGGAAAACTCAACATGAACACTCCCAAAATTCAGGAAACGAGAAACCTCAGAAAGAGGTCTGTTAAGAAACTGATGAGGATAAAATGGAGTTCCTATAGAAGGAGACGGTGGATTACCTGGTTCGACAGTAGAAGCTTCTTCTTCATAGGCCTTTCCTTTTCTAAGAACCACCTTCGGATCAATTTCAGGTGTAGCTAGAGGCAGTTGTGGATGAGACCGTGTATGTCTGCCCTTGAAAGCCACAGTTAACATGGCAGGTTCACCACAGTGGAGTCATCACAATGGAGTCGCCAGGTGCACAGTATCAATCTTCAAAGGCTTTGATACCTGATGCACCTTCAGAATCAGAGGCTCAATGTCATTCAATCCCGGGGAAAATTTTCAGCTTTGTCCCCGGCAACGGCGCCAGAAATGTTAGCATCAGAAGTCACTCCTGGATTGCAGGAGGAGTAGAGCTCGACACCCATCAATTTATTTCATGATTTTTTTATAAAACGGGGTGATCGATGGAAGTTAACTCGAAACAATGTTGTTCTAACTTTGAAACTAGGCCAGGCATGCATGGGCAAGTGAGGTCTTAGATAAACTTCAGACAATGAGTTGTAGTAAGGGTGAATAGGGGGAAGACTTGTATAAGAGAACTTCAAGGGTCTATCGCGAACATCAGGTTTCTAACAGACTGTGGGAGAAAACATATGAACGCAAGATCTTCTTACATTCAAATGCAGAAAATTGGAGAATACAACAATGCAACAATAAATCCTTTAACATAATTGCAATAATTTGCGCGAATCAGTCGATCACGAAATCTCTCAGTATGAGATGAAAACTAGATAGGGTGAGAAGACTGTCTGTCATTAAACAAGAAATATTACATACATATGCATAACCAGAGAACTAGAGTGTGTGTTAAAACTTTACAATCGAGAGCTTTTCTCTACCATCGATAGATTACAAAATACAAAGACTGAGTTTATATACTCAGAAAAATTCGCCTAACAGAGGTGTGCTTAGCCACCCAAGGCTTGGTGTCCCGTTAGCCGAATTCGGATGGGTATTATTTGTCAGACGCCATCTTAACTGCGCATGGCTCCTGTAAGGGAAGAAACTAAGCCATTAAGAGCTGAGTTAGCATGTGCAGACCTCCTCTGGCTAGTCGAAGACTCGGCATGGCTTCTTTGAAAAAATGGGTACACAGGACCCTCTTGAGCAGACCACTTTCCAGACCCTCCATACCTTACACTTAATGCATGAGGGGAGGTTTCAACTACCCCTTCTTACCTTCATTTACTCCAAGCGAAAACCAGGCTTGAGGTCGAATCGAATGGCACCTGGAGATCGCGATGAACCTTTTGGTGACTAGACCCGACGTCTTTGGCCCCTTTTTCACATCTCTTTTTCTTTCCCAAGTGACCACGGGCTATAACCCGGTGCTTACTCCCAAAGGCGCTTTCAGCGTTCGTGAATAGGAAAGAGCTAATCCTTGCTTATTATAGTCGCGATGAGCTAAAAGCCGAGATGGCTTAATTGGGCGCCACACATCCTTCTCAGATCTGACGGTCCTGAACTCGCCCGACGATGTTGTGGGTCTGGGTCCTGGACGCTCTCGTCCCTTCGTGCATTAGAGATATGAGGGATCTTCTTCTTGCGCTTCAAAATTTCAATGGGCAAAAAGGCGAGGAGCCTAATCGCGCACCAGGTGTCCCCTTTAGATGGATGGCTGAGATTGCTCCTCAATACTGCGGGCCCGACTTTGGGCGCTTTCGGGGCTTCAGGGTTCGGGGTTTCAAGATGTGGAATGACATAGAACCCTCACCCTTTGAACTCATGATTTTCGAAAAGCCGATGCGAATAGATCTCGCACCACGCATCTTTTGGATGGATGACTGTTATCTTTTCCCACATGCAATATGGGAGCTATACATTGCGCTAATCTCGGTGCAACTTCACTAACCACGATTTCCCGCCAATCGTCGATCTGCTCTTATGGATGGATCTGGACCGTCGACAATATAATTTTTCCCGCTTACTATCTTGGAAGCCTGAAGCGATATCTTTCCGTGCTGCGCTTGGGCGTTCCTTGTGCAACTTGCAGACCTGTATATCCCTATGCCGAAGACAAGTAATGTTGCTAATAGAATCATAAAGAGCATCTTTGGTTGCTCGATGAAGTTAGGATATTTGGGACGGTTTCATGTTCCTAAGGTTAATCTCTGAATGAGATTTCCCTTTCTTATTTCTTACATCTCTATTTTCAACAATTAATTTTTTAGATTCTCTGTCAAAAACAGTGCTCTAGAATACAAAGGATTCATCTTCATCAAAAATACCAGTCTCAAATATTTCCATTAGGGGATTATGGTGGATCGTGTCCTGGGGCTGATCAACATCATGTAATACGTTATCCAGATCATTCTCAAGTTCCATGTATTCACTTTCATTTCCAGGCTCTTCCACTTGTTCCACAACAAGTTTTCTCTTCTTCCTCATGTGAAGCTTGTGACAACTATCAATTTTAACCCGAGGAGGGTTCTTATTTCCTCCTCCGTTTGAAGAATTGTGGGTTTCTTTCTTACTAGGGTGGAATGTTGGAGCAATGCTCAAATGTCGTACTCTTGGGAGTGGCAGTTGGGGATTGGACATTCTTCTCACCGGGGCCTTTTCCCTGTTGTTTGTGAAATTCATTGGTGCTTTGTAATGTATCTAGGTCACCAGCATCAGGAGAAGGAGTGTTGTCATCATTGTCTCTTTCTTTGTTCAGGTGTGTATGGATAAAATAATTGTTGAAGGCAAATGCTAGTAAATGTTCCAAAAAAATCCCATTAGCGTCAAACCCTCTTAGCCTTTTAGCATATCTTAGGTTCAAGTTGTTGAAATGGCCTACGAATTCGTCAATCTTATTGACGTTCCTAAACACAAAGTCCCCGACTTTCCAAGGCAGAGGAATGAATTGCATTTTTCTCTTCTCATGGAAAAAATGCAACCAGTAGTTGTATTGCATTTTATTTCTGTAAAAAACATTATGTCTGTAATGTGACATGGAAGGAAAGCAAGATTTTCCTTGGAGCCAAAAAGAATTATTACACTGCAATTCTCCATTTGTTCAAGTGTCCCTTTCCTATCCAAAAACTTGGTTTCCTACTCACACATCCAGGGAGCATCCTTTCCTAACAATAAATCTTTGAAAACTAAGACAAAGTCATTAAAAACCTCATAAAAAAAATGGGAGGCCTTGTGCCTCCACAAGGCGTAGTACTAGAAGGTTACTGGGTCGAATTCACAGTTTACCTTCTTGGACACAGACAGTTTTGGAAACAGATAGCAATGCACTATCATGAAAACCAAGTAGGATGACATATAAAATTTCTTCTCCTATTTGAATCATGACAATTGGGAATAGATTTCAATGGAAATTAGCTTCCCCCAATAAAAAATGGCTTGTTCCTTGACCGTGAAATAAAAAATATAAAGAATCATGCAAGAAATGCTTCATGTGGAATAATGTCCCATTATTCTTGTAAACAACCAGGAAATTTCTTGGAATGGACTTCTAAACGAACTAACCTGCAACCTTATGATATCTTCACGAACTATCGTTGGGTATTCCAGGAACTCGGGTAAGAGGTCCAACCCATTATCATGATTTTTTAGGAACTCCTTGCAGTATTCTCCTCTGAAGGTCAATGTTGGCTTCGACAATCTCAACATCTTGTGAAGGACCTAAGGTGACAAAGAAAATGGAGAGTGGTACTGCAGTGGAATAATTATTTGGCTTGAAATATATGTCTGGGCACACTAAGATACCACCTCCTTAAAGTCAAATACTTTAGGGAAACATCCTACACGAGAAATTCCAGTGGTCCAAATTACTTTATTCTGGGTGGAAGGGGATGAGTAGTAAGAATATTCCCTTCACCACTGGAAGTTATAGTCCTCACACCCGAAGATGTTCACTGTATCTCCATAGAACTGTTGTCGAGTTGTTTCCATAATTTGATGAGAACATTTATTTTATCCAGACGATGTTTGAAATGAACACTCAGAAGGGATAATATAGCCCTCTACAAATCTTGGTCTAATGTGTGTGAATGAGATATCTCCTCGAGCCTTTCACTCATTAATGACAATATCTACGGTTCCTGCATGATGAGATGTTAGCATTAAATTTTAGTAATTTCATACTTAGAAATAAGTGAGAAGGTCACAGGGACGATGAAGATAAATTAAGGATTGGAGATTTTGTGAACCCGCCAACCCGACGACCCATGAAAGACATTCCATGATGTTTGAAATGAACACTCGGAAGGGATAATATAACCCTCCGCAAATCTTGGTTTAATGTGTATTAATGGGAGATCTCGTAGAGCCTTTTTCTCATTAATGACAATCTTTACGGTTCCTCCATGATGAGCTATTAGCATTAAAGCTTACTAATTGCATATTTAGAAAGAAGTGTGAAGGTGGTGGGGATGGGGAAGAGAGATTAAGGAATGTCTAAGTATGGAAAGAAGTCGTCCGGGCTTCAAAATAGGGTTACAAGGGGTACTCAAGAGAGGTGAGGGCCCGACAGTCAAATTGTATGTCTTAGAATTTTTGAGTGAAAATTGTGTAACACGGAAGAGGGCATGATGGGGGCAGTCCAATAGTCAATTTGTATATCGCAGAAATCTGGGTGTTGTTTGTAGGTCATGGAAAAGTGGAAGTGCAATCTTGAGCCCTCCTATCAGGGAACCTGTAATAAAAAAAGTGGCTAAGTATGGAATAGGGAAACGGTCGGTCGGACTTGTTTTCGCTAATATATTGAAATTTGTAATGGATATCCCATTACTTGACAAGATATTTTCTGCATGTTTCTGGACAGGTTGTGTAGGGATAGTCAGTGTGACTGTCTCCTCGATCCTTTAGCTCATTAATGAAAATATTTACGATTGATGCATGATGAGTTTTTAGCATTAAACCTTACTAATTGCATACTTGGAAATAAGTGCAAAGGTGGCGGGAACAAGGAACAACGATTAGGAATTGGAGATTTCGTGAACCTGCCAAATCGATGATTTGTGAAAGAGATTCCAAGAAATGGCCAAGTATGGAAAGCATTCATAAGGGATTCAAAATAGGGTGATAAGGGATCCTTAGGAGACGTGAGGGCCCGACGGTCAAATTGTATGTCTCGAAACTTTTGAGTGCAAAATGTGTTACATAGAAGAGGGGATGATGTGGGAGTCTGATGGTAAATTTGTATATCGTGGAACTCCAAGTGTTGTTTGTAGGTCATGGAACAATGGAAGTGCAATATAGATCCCTCCTTCTCAGGAATATGTGATCAAAAAAGTGGCTAGGTATGGAATGGGGAAGCGATCGGTCTGAGTCGTGATAAAAAGGATGAGTGGAAATGTGAACCCGTGAGTCCTCCAACCCATGCACTTAGACATTCCATGATGTTTTAAATGAACACTCGAAAGGGATAATATAACACTCCACAAATCTTGGTTTAATGCGTATTAATGGGAGATCTCCTCAAGCCTTTCGCTCATTAATGGCAATATTTATGGTTCCTGCATGATGAGTTGTTAGCATTAAATCTTACTAATTGCATATTTAGAAATAAGTGAGAAGGTGGTGGGGAAGGGGAAGAGCGATTAAGTAATGGCTAAGTATGGAAAGAGGTCGTTCGTGCTTCAAAATAGGGTTACAAGGGATACTCAGGAGAGGTGAGGGCCCGATGCTCAAATTGTATGTCTCATAATTTTTGAGAGAAAAATTTGTAACAAGCAAGAGGGCATGATGGGGCGGTCTAGTGGTCAATTTGTATATCACAAAACTCTGGGTGTTGTTTGTAGGTCATGGAACAATGGAAGCACAATATTGAGCCTGCGTATCTGTGAAATCGCCATCGAAAAAATGGCTATGGAATAGGGAAACGGTCGGTCGGACTCGTTTTCGCTAATATATTGAAATTTGTAATGGATATCCCATACCTGGCAATATATTTTCTGCATTTTTCTTGACAAGTTCTATAGGGAAAATCAGTCTGACTATTACCTCGCACCTTTATCTCATTAATGACAATAATTACGGTTGATGCATGATGAGTTCTTATAATTAAACCTTACTAATTTCATACTTGGAAAGAAGTGCGAAGGTGGCAAGCACGGGGAACAATGATTAGGAATTGGATATTTTGTGAACCCACCAACTCGACGATCCGTAAAAGATTCCAAGAAATGGCCAAGTCTAGAAAGCAGTTGGACGAGCTTCAAAATATGGTGACAAGGGATCCTTAGGAGACGTGAGGGCCCGATGGTCAAATTGTATGTCTCGAAACTTTTGAGTGTAAAATGTGCTACATGAAAGAGGGGATGATGTGGGAGTATGACAGTCAATTTGTATATCGCAAAACTTTGGGTGTTGTTTGTAGGTCACAGAACAATGAAAGTGAAATATAGAGCCCTCATGCCCAGGAATCCATGATCAAAAAGGTGGCTAAGTATGGAATGGGGAAGCGTTCGGCCAGAGTTGTGATATAAAAGCATAAGTGGAAATGTGAACTCGTGAGTCAGCCAACCCACACATTTAAACATTTTCAAGAAAACGACTAAGTAACCAGAAAGAGAAAGTAGAGGGGGAAAAGAAAGGGGAATTAAGTTAAGTATAGAAGAGGGGAAAGAAGGGGATAAAAGAGAGTGGGAAAATAGAAAAGGGGAGGGAAATTTTTGAAAGCGGGAATTGGTCTCAAACAAGCCCCATTGTTGCAAAATCATCCTTTTCTAGTCCAATATTTTATCCACATACTCGTTTTCTATTGTCCTTGTATCATTAAAAAGGGTGTGAGCAAATGCAAATATAAACTATAAATTGATTTTTGGATATAATTATGTATAGTTGATTTATAGGTACTATTGATGTTTGGATTTTATAGATAACAGTGGGTTAGGATTAGTTTTCATTCTTACTGTGATAAGGCCTTAAAAAAAGTAGAATAAGTAACAATTTTTTCCAATTCTATTCTCACACAATTTTTTTTCTCTAATCCCATAATATTCATCTTTGTTGATTCAATAATAGGGAGGTCGATTTCATAGATTGTGCTATTGGTCATTTTAGGTGACTGAGGGGCGTCAGCTAATGCTTTGATGAATATTTTTTTTTATTGCAACCTATGGGAGTAATTGTGCTTTTGATACATTGTTTAATGCCTTGAAATGTTATTTTAATTATTAAACTTCTTGCTGTAGATTATTCATTGAGTGGTTTGTTGTTTCCCTCTATTTTTACCTCTATTATTTCACTTTTCTATCATTACTCTGTTACCAGCGAAGGAGAACCCTCATCCATATCATCTTTCCAATTTGACCATGCTTTTGTCTTGGTGAAACAACCCTCTAACTCACCAACAAATTCAAAAGAACGACCATTCCAAATTTCTGGTGGCCTGGCTCTACCCTTTAGCACTTAGGTGCAAACTTTAGGAGAAACAATAACTATGAAGTCAATTAGACAGCTCTATGGGCTCTTCAATCAAAGAATAGAGAAAATGAGTCATATTTATACTTTCCAGGATGTGTTTGCATAAGAGAATCATTGAAAAGCTACAGAGAAATCAATGGAGGGTTGTTGAAATAAACTCATTGTACTGTCAACGTCACTGTAAGTATAACAACGACGAAATTGAATTTTAATATTGTGGTTGATTTCATAGCCCCATTTCACTTCATCTAGCATATATCATTTTTTTTTTCAAAAAATTTCGAAGAATAAATTCGGTAACTTCATTAATAAAGTAAAAGTGCTCAAATAGAGGACAGGGGATGGACAACCAATAATATGTTTTCTTTTCAAGTGAAGGAATCAAGGAAGCAAGAGAGAAATAAGGGATCATTCTCTCAACAAGGTTGAGATGAGAATGAAACTTTATGGGAGGGTCCCCAACTCCCGCATCGTGAATTAGTGTTGTTATGTTCTATCTACATAACGAATGGAATTGAATGTTGGTTTGAAACTATGTGAAATTCATTTATGTTTCCATAGAAGCCTCATGTGATCGACACAATGCATTGTCATATAATTGTTCAATGATTAATATTTGATCAAATTACTTGATTCAATACAATATCTAAAAATTACGAGACTATCAAACCATGCAAACGAGAAAAGGTGTTAAATCTAGCAAAGAAGCACCAACTAAGATTCCAAGGCAATTTTTTAATAGTAAATCTATAAGAAAAATAGTGGGTAATATATATTTATCCATAGACATTGGAATTAGTTATTTTCACTGAAGCATTGAACATAGTTGTCATAAGTATAGGTAGAGGATTTACAAAAAGAAAAAAACATGCATACAATTATGTGTTGTTCACCTAGTGCGACAACATGCAAAAGGCATCAATAAGCTCTTGAACATGCATAGAAAACTGATTATCATGTTTTTTTAGGAACTCCTTGCAGTATTCTCCTATGAAGGTCAATGTTGGCTTTGACAATCTGAACATCTTGCGAAAAACCTGAGGTGACAAAGAAAGAGGAAAGTGGTCCCGCAGTGGAATAATTCTTTGACTTGAAATATGTCTCTCGATGCACCAAGAGACCACCTCCTTATAGTCAAAGACTTCGGGGACACAACCTGCACAAGAAATTCTAGAGGTCAAAATTACTTCGTTTTGGGTAGAATAGGACCAAGAGACCACCTCCTTACATTCAAAGACATCAGGGACAAAACCTACACAAGCAATTCCAGAGGTCCAAATTACTTCGTTCTGAGCAAAAGGGGATGAGTAGTAGGCATATTCCTTGGAACAGTGGGATTTCTGGTCCTCACCCCCTAAGATTTTAATTGTATTTCCATAGAACATGAGATCAGTCCCATAATTGAATAATTCTTTGGCTTGAAATGTATCTCTCGATGCACCAAGATACCATCACCTTACAGTCAAAGACTTCAGGGAAACAACCTGCACCAGGGACAAATCCAAACCCTAAAAATGAAAGGAAAGGATACATCTCTGAGGGCTAGGACCGCCATCGGCATCGAAAAACGAAAAATCTCGAGCTTCAAAGCGAATATTGTGTTCAATGTCGGTTTCTTTTCTGAAACCCCTTCCTTTGGTCTTGTTAGGGATGCCATTGTCGAGTTGGGAAGTGCCCCCCGTTATGGTGAATTTCAATTTGGGCACAAGAGTGGGAACAATGTATGCATTTCCATCATCCATTGTCGTATCATCGTCCATCAAATCATCTTCTTCCGGCTCAAAACCGACTGCATCAACTTCTGCGGCGACCATTCTTTCGTGCTTTTTTGCAAAATCCTTGAAATTTGGAGCAAGCAATGGATATACAGAGCGAATGAAAGATATACAAGTCTATATGGTTACAAAACAAATAAAATCAAAGGGAGCATGATATACATTTTTATAGGGCTATAAAATAAATAAATGCAGGGGGGTTGTCTGAGCAGGTGGGGTTTCCTTGGAATTCTTTGGCTTGAAATATTTCTCTCGATGCACCAGGGGACCATATCCTTACTTACTTCTGGGAAGAAGGGGATGAGTAGTAAGAATATTCCCTGGACCACTAGAATTTATGGTCGTCATGCCCTAAGGTGTTTACTATATCTCTACAGAATTGTTGTCGAGTTGTTGCCATATGTTGACGAGAAAGTTTGTTTGCTCCAGATGATGTTTGAAATGAACACTTGGAATGGATAATATAAAAATCCTGAAATCTTGGTTTAATGTGTATCAATGGGAGATATCCTCGAGCCTTTCACTGATTAATGACAATTTCTATGATTCCTCCGTAATGAGATGTTACCATTAAAGATTACTAATTTCATACCTATAAAAAAGAGCGAAGGTGGTGGGGACGACGAAGAGAGATTAAGGATTGGAGATTTCATGAATTCGCCAACCCGATGACATGTGAAAGAGATTCCATGATGTTTGAAATGAACACTTGGAAGGGATAATATAACCCTCCTCAAATCTTGGTTTAATTCATTTTAATGGGAGATCTCCTCGAGCCTTTCACCCATTAATGACAATATTTACAGTTCATGCATGATGAGATGTTTGCATTAAAGCTTAATAATTGCATATTTAGAAAGAAGTGCAAAGGTGGTGGGGATGGCGAAGAGCGATTAAGGATTGGACATTTCGTGAACCTGCCAACCCGACAACCCATGAAAGAGATTCTAAGAAATGGCCAAGTATGGAAAGAGGTTGGTTGGGCTTCAAAATAGGGTCACAAGTTATGCTCATGAGACATGAGGGTCCGATGGTCACATTTGATGTCACCTAACTTTTGAATGAAAAATGTGTAACACGGAACAAGGCATGATGGTGGAATTCTATGGTCAATTTTTATATTGCGGAACTAGAGGTGTTATTTGTAGGTACCAGAAGAGTGGAAGTGAAATGTTGAGCACACCTACCTAGGAACCGATGATCAAAAAAGTGGCCTAGTATGGAATGGGGAAGTGTTCGGTC
This sequence comes from Picea engelmannii, assembly GCA_009831015.1. Classification (NCBI taxonomy): domain Eukaryota; kingdom Viridiplantae; phylum Streptophyta; class Pinopsida; order Pinales; family Pinaceae; genus Picea; species Picea engelmannii. Next base: position 287,113 of record ML780226.1, on the reverse strand, counting down.
AGACTCGTTATATAAAATCATGAGACATATTCAAAAAAATGATTTAGTAAACTAGAAATGGAAAGTAGAGGAGAAAAAGAAAAGGGAATTTGGTTGTCAATTTGTATACCCGAGGAAGTTTGGGTGTTGTTTGTAGGGGCAGAATAATGGAAGCACAATCTTGAGCCCATCTGGCTAGGAACCCACGATTGAAAAAGTTGTTGAGTATGGAATGGGGAAGTGGTTGATCAGACTCGTGATATAAAAGAATTAGTGGAAATGTGAACGCATGAATCTGCCAACCTGCACACTTAGACATTTTTCAAAAAACGACTAAGTAACCAGAAAGGGAAAGTAGAGGGGAAAAAGAAAGGGGAGGGAAATTTTTGAAATAAGGAATTGGTCTTAACAAAGCCCCATTGTTGGTATTAATAGTAACTATGAAGTTCATTAGACATGTGAATAGACTCTTCAATCAAGGAATAGATAAAGTGAGTCATATTTATACTTTCCAAGATGTGCTTGCATAAGAGAAGCATCGAAAAGCTACAAAAAAATGAATGGACTGTTGTTCAAGAAAAAATATTGTACTTTCAACTTGACCATAAATATAAAAATGAAAAATTTTAATTTTAATTTTCTGTGGTTGATATCATAGTCCCATTGGACTTCACCTAGCATATATCCTTTTATTTCAAAATATTTATGAATAAGAATTTTGGTAATTTCATCAATCAAGTAAAACTACTAAAATGAACTACATATTAAATTTTCTTCACAAAGCTTACATTAAAAGGAAAGGAAGGTATTGTATATTCTTTAAGATAATAGAAAAAACGCTAATATCCTGAATCTATCATCCAACCATAATTCCAGAATTGGGCCCATGAGAACCTTGAACTACAGTACGAAAGAACATGAACAAAAGTCTGCCAAACATAAGACAGAAAAAAATCAGCGGAGATTGGGCATTGTATCCCATCTATAACCAAATCCCCAAATGGGCACCAAGAAATTTTTCAATTACTATATTACTATGAAAAAATATTGCTATGAACATTTTCTTATGATAGTACTATGAACCAAGATCACGTTGACCTGACAATGTTCTAACATTACTAGTTTTGGAAAAGAGTGTTGGCATTTAACTTAATGGAGTTTCAACAATGCCAAATCTGCAATATTATTGAAAATGCCTGATGGTTCTGTTCAAAGGAGCAAGCCATTTTAATGGCTTAAAGGATGGACCTGATTTATTCACAGTTGGATACTTTTTATGAGGTCTTTCCTCATGCTTCTCATTCTTGGACTGAACAATATTATGCACTTCCAACTCACTTTGCCATGGCACTACAAAAATCTATTCATATCTTGATTGGGTAGCATGGACAGATACAGATCATATTCTTTCGTTTCTTGTCAACACATGAGACAATTTTTTTTTTTTGGTTCAGTTGATATGCAGTATGGCATTGTCCTCATTTAATGTAAATTTTTTATGGACTTGAAAGTCGCGTAACATGTAGAAATTGTTTTCCTTTTTCTCTAGGTATATTTCATATGGAAATTTTGACAACCTAGGAAGCACATATTGTAATACAGGTTGTCTAATTGTACAATGTACAATTGTGTTGTTGAGGGTTCAGATGATAGCGTTGAGGTAATGTCTATATATGTAAGGGAATTTTTACTACATCGTAGAAAGTCAATTGTGCCATCATTTATGAAAGCAGAAGAAGAAGAAGAAGAAGGAGAGTTGCATTTGCTACATACAGGCTCAAAGCAGGTCGAGTACGCATTTGCTGCAACCAAAACACCCTCAACCTATGCATGTGATCATAGTAGTTAATATATTGAACAATATAATATACAAGTGTACAACAAAAAAGCTGCACAAAATTGTTTAAGGAATTTTTTATGTGTAAAGTGTTGATGGAATTGTAGATGTATATGTACAAAAGTTATCGAGCTAGTTAGTTTCTTGAGATCCTGTACTATGTTTGTTCGAAATTCTGTTACAAATGTTGCTTGGGTTGTGTGAAAGATCATTTCTTTAACATTTCTTTTGTTTGTTATATTTTTGAATAGCACAAGTGGAAATTGCCCTTTATGCAATTGTTGTTCCACTGAGGAAAATAAATTTGAATAGGTGTCGAACAATTGTAGATGCAACATGGAACAATGTAATAGTTGTGTAACATAACTGAGATATATGAGCATGTAAAAGTAAAGGACAAAACTAGATATGGAGAACGATACCATTGCCTTGTCATTGTTTGACTCTCCAAATTTTATATGGAGAATGTGTTGCGAGCCAAATTTTCTCGTGAGTGTGAAAGTTGCACCAATGACTTCAATTGGGTAAATGTCATTGCTATGTGCAAGTTGGTTGATTGTAGTGTCCAGAATATTCTGAACAAACCATGGGAAATTTTTCCACAATACTTGTTTCATTGAGTGACATAATCCGATCACAGTCACCACGGTCATATACTGTTTTCAGTAATATATTAAAATTTGTAATGGATATCCCATTACCTGGAAATATATTTTCTGCATGTTTCTGGACAAGGTGTGTAGGGATAGTCAGCATGACTTTCATCATGGCTTCGTTGTTGTCATTTCAGCATGCATAATTCATCTAGTTTTGTTTTCCTTTTCTAAGTAGGTACTATACACGACCATTATGTCCCCGACGAACACTTTTACAGTTTGACAGATGTTCAAGCCTTCTATCGATAGTATATTGGGTGTTATAAGTTTAGACCTGGTGACATTTTTTGAACAAAAAAAGTAATGTGAATGGCAGTTGTATCATTTTTTTTTTTTTGGCATAAATGTACAAGTAGATGCACAATTTGGATGAAGTATGCATGCTAGATTTTTGTAACCATACCTCTTAGTCTATGGAGCTTGCACTATGTTTGGCATTTCACTTGCGCTCGTCGAAACTTCTTGTGAATTGAAAATCATGTGTTGTATATGACATCAACATATTTGTCATGGCATAGATGAATAAATAACTCAGGATATTTGTTTGGTAAACATAGAAAGAGAATAATGTGAATATTTACTTTTGGCCTTGTTGTTCTGTTGATGTTTGCGATGATTGAGTACTCATGCCCATGTCACTCGTCCAAATTTTTCTGATGCAAACATGTGTACATGAACATCAGAATGACTAAATAAGCATGTGCATTGTATATTTTTCATCATTGTTCTAGATGTCACATACAATCTCGAAGGGGATGGAGTATGAAATAGGGTGTCAAGGGATACTTAGGAGACATGAGGACTTGACGGTCAAATTTTGTGTCTCGAAAATTTTGAGTGCAAAAATGTGTAACACATAACAGAGCATGATGGGGGAGTCTGGCGATCAATCTATATATCACGGAACTCCGAGCATTGTTTGTAGGTCACGGGACAATAATAGCATAATATTGAGTCCACCAGTCCGGGAGTTCGATTGTCAATTTGTATGTCGTGGAACTCTGGGTGTTGTTTGGAGCACACAGAACAATAGAAGTGCAATTTTGAGCTCGCCATCTTGGGAACCCGCGATCGAAAAAGTGGCTAAGTATGGAATGGGGAAGTGGTCAGTCGGACTCGTGATATGGAAGCATGAGTAGAAATGTGAACCTGTGAGTCTGCCAACCCGCGCACGTAGACATTTTCGAAAAAACGACTTAGTAAAGTAACCATAAAGAGAAAGTAGAGGGGGAAAAGAAAGGGAAATTCGATTAAGTATAGAAGAGGGGAAAAAAAGGATAAAAGAGAGTGGGAAAATAGAAAAGGGGAGGGCAATTTTCAGAAGAGGGAAGTCTCAACAAAGGCCCATTGTTTCCAAATCATTGTTTTCTAGTTCAATATTTTATCCACCTACTCGTTTTGTGTGTTTGATTTACTATCACTATTGGTATACCTTTTCGAAGATTGTACTTCAACTTCCTTTGTTGTGTCATATAAGATTTCATCATCTTTTCCAACTAGTATGTTTCTTTCAATGTAGCAATGCAGAAAATACAATGGACATGAAGGTAAGTCAATATGTAGAAAGACAAGTAAAAAAATAAGCACAGTTCTATTTATTTCAATTTAGCAGTACAGAAAATATAGTTGACATCAAGATAAGTTATTACGTAGGAAGATATGTAGTATCTACATACAATAAATTAGGTGCAAAGCAGTAGAATAAATATATAGACAATAAGTGAAATAAAAACAATGGAATATGAAATAAGAGTAGAAGCATGCACTTTTGTATCTCTTCTTCTACATTTGTGGTTAAGAGTCTTTTTTCTTCTCCAATTATTCTGTTTGTTTCAATGTGGGAATGCACAAAGTAAATGAACATGGATGTGAGTTGGTATGTAAGAGAAAACAAGTAATATGTACATACAATAAATAAGAATCAAAGGAATAGAATAAAATATAGAGTTGGAAGCATGAACCTTTGTTTTTCTTGATCCATGGTTGTGGTTATATAGAATTTTTCTTGGCCAAAATATATTACAAAACAAAAAATATTAAGGAGTTGGATGATCCTAGCTGAATGATTTGGTTTTGTGTAACAAAGTATCCAAATATTCTTTGAGACATGGAAATATGATTTTGTAATATGTTTGATGTATATTTCATAATTCAAGTACAAGACAAATTGTATCATGGTCAGACCAGTATGTGTCTAAGATAAAGAGGGTGTATCATGAAATTGGCACATTTGACCATACATGGTCAATAAGTGTGGTTTGTACATGCTTTATCTTAAGAAAAAGAAATCGAAGATTGTAATTGCACATGTAGTTTTCCAATTCTTTTGTTATGGAACTATTTTGTAGAATGTCAACATTGAAGTCTTCTAGAATGATAATAGTTTTGTTCAGAAATTGAATATTGCAATTTGCAATCCACAGAAAATTACTCTTGCTAGCACCATCTCAACATCTTTTTCTTCGAAATGCATATGATCCAAAATTGTTATATGTCTTTTCACTAATATCATCATTCCATGTGTAATGTAACCTGAAATGCAAGTGTGATTTGAAAATTGCTTATTTTACATGCATAATGTCATGTATGTTTCTTGCAAGCACAAAATATTAGATTGCACTGTGTCATAGTCATTAAGTATATCATTCATATGTGCATTTAAACTGTGTGTGTTAAGTGAGAGAATTGATACATATGAGTTTGTTTGTATGAATTGGTAATCATATTGCAGATTCCATTTTGCACTAGTCTGAAGGCATTGCATCTCAGTAGCAACTTTATTTTTTACTTTGAAGTTATATTTTGTAAGAGCGTTGAGCAAATACAAAGACTCTATTTTTTTGATACAGGACAAAGTTGTGTATACAAGTCCATGTATTTGTATTCTAGCAGGGTCGAAGGCAACACTATCAAGTGTTAGTCCTTGTGATCTGTGGATTGTACATGCACATGCAATTTGAATTGGAAACTGTTTTCGAATCTTCAATTGACCTATCTTTGTCGATGTTGATATTGGTTTTGATATTCGCAATATAGGTGTCCATTTACACGAAGTGTTTGAATTTTATAGATAAGATAACTTGTTCATTTGTGAGTGGCCAATGTGCGGGTCATGGAACTTAATCCAAAGTAGATCAACTTTCTCTGTTTTGGTATAAGCTTTGAGTAGGTCATCTGCACCATTCACTAGGCCATCTTGTGAATCATAGTTCCAGGCATTGACACTCTTTTTGAGGTACTTGAATAGGCCTGGAAAATTAAATATTTACATAGCATGAGGCCCTTAAACAGGTATGACAGCCTTAAATGTTTACTTAAATAGGTCTATCGGAGTACATTTTTCCTTGCATTTCTCCATACAATCTTGTAAAAAATTAAGCCACCATAGATCTTGGAGAAATATGTAAATATGTATCTTGCAAAATATGTAAATATGTCTATTTATAGATCTATATTTATAACTTACGGAAATATGTCACCAACAAAGATGGATAATGCCTGACAATGGTGTGCAATTTTTTTGTATCTTGGTTACCATTGTATCATACATAGCCCTTCTACACATGGCTACAATTTTCTTCTACAAGATCATTTTGCAAAGGAAACACATTTGACATCATCTTTTTCATGTGAAAGACACGGGTTTGATTCTCGTACGGGATAGGTAGGTACTCATTCTTGGGCAAGCTGGGAATATCATTGAGAGAAAGGTGTTGTAACACCCTGTTTCCCCCAGTTTGTAAAAATAACTATACTGGCCACAAACTGTGGAAAACCCAAAAATGTGAATGTGTGATGTGAATGGACCTTGTGAAAAAGGTCGATGAATGTGA
>ML780226.1:262563-273190 GCA_009831015.1 Picea engelmannii | reverse complement strand
TATATATATATATATATATATATATATATATGTATGTATATATTGTAGGACTACTGAGAGGGGATATGCTGAAAAAGAGACCACGATGGTTGAAGAAAGGTGGTGGAAGGCACCTGAAAAGGTGGCATTAACATCCACCGAAACCAATACCATATTTGGACTTCACTAGCCCGGAGAACCAAGAGCGGCTCGCTGGCCCAAAAAAAATTACTCTTAGGTTGGTAGGTAGATGGCTCCTCAGGAATTAATGAGGGATGGGGAAAGTGAACCGCCCATCCGTAGGAGCTTCAGGCCTGACCACCGCAAGGGAAATTGTGCCACATGCAACCTCACACGAGGGAAATGCATGAGGAAGAAGCATCAGGGGGGGCAGACGCGAGGGAAGGAGGAAGAACTTTGGAGATATGCAGAGTGAGTGATAGCAGAGAAGGGGGAAAGTAACCCTCGTTCTTGGTCACTGGCAAACCGAGACACAATCTCGCAGCATCGTGGTCTCAGCTCGGGGGTGGCTAGTGGTAAATCCATTGGGAGTCGTTGATCCTACGATTGGGTGGAAACGAGCACCCCTCTCAGCAGTTGCATCACCTCTGGTGTTATTTCTGATAAGTGTTATTTGAAGTTAATTCCATAATCGCATGTTCAATTTTATGTGCTTGTAAATAGTTTTGAATGGAAGTGTTTACCTAACGTTTGATTTGATAGAATGGATGCTTGTGTATGCTTACATGCCATAGTTGTTTTCTGCACAAATGATTAAGTTTGGGACATGAGTTCGCTCCACCGAGAATCGTCTTATCTGTTTAGTTTTCTTGTAATATTTTGGGAAGGCCCCTTGAGAGTACTCTTTTCCGAGAATTACCCCATAAAACTTGTAACCCTACTGAACTTTACCAGAGACATGATTAAGATCAGGGATAATGGCCCGAGAATCATCTGAGGGTTCATGCAATCCGGGTCTGGAACCCTTATGCAAGAAAGAGTAGCTTTTTAAGGTCTTGGGGTCATGGGAGCCTAAAGCTCCGAGAGTTTGAACTTCATGATTCAAGCTCAGAAGGGATAGTGAGATTCAAATATAGAAAGAAAATACCCTATCGCTTGGTAAATGAACGGTCAGAATCCTTTGGGGAATACCCTAAGCCTGTCAACACCGACGGATTTAGAGAAGGAGCGTAGGCATTAACACCTCGCCCTTTCAGCCTTCGAAAATAGCGATGGGATCCTGGACCGTAGATCCCAGGGACCCATCGGAGCTCTATAAGCCGTCAATCTTAACCTTTACTTAGGTGGGAGAGTGAACTCGACTACATCCAAAAAGTCCTGAAGGGGTTGTATCGGGATATCGGCGATTCGAAAGTTCAGGAGTCCGGAGGATGAAGGTCGGGACACTCAACATCAAAAGTTTCAAATTTGTGAAAGGATCAGAACCGTCCATCTGCGGGAGGACGCATGTCGTGAGATCCTCTCTATCGAGGATTCAGACATCGGGAGTCAGAGGAGGAAGTCTCTTGACCTCGCGAGTGGCGAAGTCGCGAGAGAATCAAGACCGTCCATCCGAGGAGGACAAGTTGCAGGGATCAAGGGATCTCACGAACTCAGAGGTTCGCAAGGTAAGAGCCCAAAGGTTGGGTGCTCCAAGTCGCGAGTGGCAAAGTCGCGAGGAGTGGAGACAACTGTTGGATCCAGAGAACAGGAGGACCATTGGATCAGGAGCCCCATTGCCTATCGCGCATTCAGGGGTTTGGAGGTTGAAAGGAGTCATTTACAACTTCACGAGTAGCGAAGTCCCGAGTCACGAGATCGCGATGTGATTTGGGCCATTGATCAAAGAGGAAGGACAGCCGTGGGATCTGACGTCTCGATACATCTCATATCGAGGATTCGTGAGTTCGGAGGTGGAAGACTAGGCTCTTGGAGTCACGAAGTCCCGAGTCGCGAGATTGCGATGTGATTTGGGTCGTTGATCAAAGAGGAAGGACAGCTGTGAGATTTGACGTCTCGATACATTGCATATCGAGGATTCGTGAGTTTGGAGGTGGAAGACCAAACCCTTGGAGTCGCGAAGTCCTGAATAGAAAGAAGTAGGAGCAACCATTGAGTCAGGACCTCCTCACCATATCGCATATCGGGGTCTCGGAGGTTGAGGGGAATCAGTTTCGATTGTAGAAGTCTCAATCTTGCGAGTTGCGAGAGCTTGTGCAACATGTGGCACGTTCGCTTGGTGGGACCCACGTGGTTGACAGGTTGTGTAATGATAAGATGCCCAGAGAGAGGGAGAAGTGGTGACAGGTGGTGGACACATGTCGTTTGAAACGAGAGTCAACATCCTGTTGACTTCTAGTACTTCGGGTTTTCGTAAGAAAGGAGCACAAAGGCCCAACAACTCAAGTTGTGAAGTTGCGAGTTCCGAGAAGCCCGAAAGGAGTCAAACCTTCTCTGACTTTTGCGTCTCGGGGTTTTATAAAAGAAGGGCCCAGAGGTTCAACCTTTCAATTCGCAAACTTGCAAGTTGCGAGCAAGGCTAGTAGTTAGCCCTAGCCAGTGGTCACGCGTGGAGAGCGCTAATAAGGAGGGGCCATACCATATCGGAATCTCAGGTATCGACGATTGGTGAAGAAAATTTGAGGGTCTTCGACTCACGACTCGTGAGGTCGCGAGTTGTGAAAGGCGCTTTCATTTAGGTGCATATGTGGTCCTATCGAGATAGGGACTAAAGAAAGGGAGCTAGTGCTTTGTCATTAAGCAGTGGGTAGATCTGGACGACCAGAATCTACGTGCCCAGATCTACAACCAGGGTTTCATTCTGGAGCCCCCTCGCCATTCTACCTTTAAGATTGGACTCACTTGTATCGTTGAGTCGCGAAACATGAAAAGGCGCATGGTTTGTTTGGCCTATGGCCCTAACCCACGATCACAGGGAGACGAACATGGAAGAACTAGCCTGCACTAGGCCCCCGTAGGACTTCGTGGATTTTGTCCCTTGAGGAAAAGAGAAAATTTTATTATGCCGTAGTGGGTGTGTTACAGGTGCGATGGCTAAAGAATTTCCTTATTCAATTGAGGCATCAGATTTCCACTTCGTCACATATGAAAAATGACCAGGATTTGTAATGCTAGAAAAAATAAGAGTCGGAGTTGTGCAGATGACATTGGCATGCACATGGTGCAGAGCCTGGGGAAAAAATTGGAGAAAAATTTAAGAGAAGGAGAAAAATATATGCCAATATCTATGGAAAGTCTGGAGGACAAGAATGATTAATAAATACTTAAACATTCTTATTTGCAAACTGCAAACATTAAATAGTTAACAACGAATGCGAATGAAACTATGGTATTGAAGCCTACTCGTCAATGATGAATGACAGAATAGCAGGTCCAATTGTGGGTGCAGGACTTGAACCTTGCAAAGTGCATAAACAGCTCCAACTGCGGGTGCAGGACCCCTTCTTTGCAAAGTTGAAGCAAACAAAAGAAAGCAGCAAGCAACAAGCTAGTGAGCAAGAAATAGGTTCAACTCTAGGTACAGGACCTCAACCTTGCAAAATTGAACCAAACAATAAGAAGAAGCAACCAATGAACCATTGAACAAACAACAACCAGTGAACCAGTAAATAATATATGTATCTTCAATGATGACTACATTGCAATCCAAGCATAGAAGAAATACGAAACATATGATGACTATGTGAGTGGAAATACTTAAACATTCTTACTTGCAAACTATAAACAATAAACTATAAACAACGAATATGAATGAAACTATGTTATTGAAACTTACTCGTCAATGATGAACGACATAATCGTAGGTCCAATTGCAGGTACAAGACTTGAACCCTGCAAAGTGCAAAAACAACTCCAAGTGCAGGTGCAGGACTCCAACCTTGCAAAGTTGAAGCAAAAAAAAAACCAATGAGCAAGCACCAACAGGTCCAACTGCAAGTGCAGGACCTCAACCTTGCAAAGTTTAACCAAACAACAAGCAACAACTAACGAACTAGTGAACAAGCAACAACCAGTGAACCAATAAAGAATATATGTATCTTCAATGATGACTAAATTGCATTCCAAGCATAGAAAAAATATGAAACATATGATGACTATGCGAATGGCGGTGGACAACAATATTGTCCAAATTCACTGCAAGATTGTATGGAAAAATTCGAAGAAAAATGTATTCTCACAAGCCTATTTAAGTAAACATTTAAGACTGGTTTAGTTATGTAAACATTTCAATAAAAATAGTAAAAAAAAAATTAAAAAAAACGTGAATGCTCAAAACTTTAGGTATGTAAACATTTCAATAAAAACAAACAAATAAAAAAAGAGCATGGATGCTCAAAACTTTGGATATGTAAACATTTAAAACATTGGGAATAGGGAAGTTGGCAATAAAACTTCAAATCTAATCTCCAATAAGATGATGACATAGAAAGTTTTTTTTATTATATAAAAAATAATGATTTTACTTTTATAGTTGGAGATTATGCAAAAATTTAGAGTCAAAGAACATATTAATATTAATATAAAGTAAACTAATTTTCTATATCTGTTAATGCTAATAAAACTAATAAAGATGAAATCTCTAAAACCCAATGTTTTTAGCACAACCATTAGAAATATTTGGTAAAACATCACTAAGTTTTGTTCAATTCATATATCCATTTAGAACTTATTTGAGTTTCAAAGAATTAAAAAACAATGCTATGTATGAGACGTGGTTCTCTAATCCTAATCCTGTTCTCACAGACAGCGTTTGTCTTCTGACAATCTACACACGAAAACCAAACGACGTCCTCTGATCTTATTTGCCAAGGGCTTTACCATGGCCGGGATGCCCTGTAACGTGGAGATATGAATAAGTTTACATTTCAAAGAATACTCGCTCAATGATGAAAATATTGTATTTTGAGTCCCAAAGACTCCGATCCTTCAACTGGATCTCCACTTGAAAGGGCCATAATGGGAAACGTTGTTGTAATCTTGGGATTTGCCTGGCTTTATCGATTACGAACAAATTCTTGCCGTAAACTCTGGTCTATTAATGTTCTGTATACAGCCGATACCCATCAATGGCCGACTCCTGGGCTCGGGGTAGAGCGCAGCTTGCGTTTATTTCTTTTATCATCTCCATTGCTGTGATGGGATTTGAGCTTCTCGCCGTTTATTGTTTGAGAATTAGGGCGGACCATCTGCATGTGACCGACGCCGGGACTACGCTTGGATGTGGAGAGGCGTTGTTCTGTCACCATGGAATTTACTTTTGGACCCCGGCGAGACGGTGTTACATTTCCCTTCGGCAGTAGATGAAGTACGCTCTCGGCTATGTTTGATGCCGGGGATTCGTCGGACGATAACTTTTTCTGATCTTTGGCGGTACTCTTCTCCGACGAGCCACTCCAGGGGCTTATTTCTTCATCACAATGCAATACAACATATTTCTCCAAGCGGGAGCCATCGTTGACCACGGAATTGAGATTGGGATTGAAGGCGAACGGATTGTCCGAGGCAATAAATAGATTGTTCTCCAGCAACCTGCCGCTGCAACTAGGGCTTGCAAAAAACAGGAACAAGATTATAGCCATGATAAGGTTATTCATCTTAAAGTCCAGTGTTAGCAGATAAACAATATGATATATGATCGATATTAGCCAATGAACGATATAATATCGGATCGATGCTCACTGAAAAGAAAATCGATATGATATCTGACGAATATATTTGCGGGAGAAGAGATTGTGAGTCAGAAAGCTAGAATTCTGACAGATGGAAGACTATGGGAAAATATGTTGTGCAGAGCTAATACTTATAAGCAAAGAATACTCAGACCTAAACCCTTTACCGCCTTCTCCGTTGTGCGTGCTTTTTGACTTGAACGAAAATCGCTGCTTTCAATTGTTTACACGGCAGAAATACGAGACCGAAACCGCAACTTTTGACTTCCCGCTACTTCGGGTCAGGTTGCACAGTAGAAGTCCGAGAGTAAGAATGGAAAATTTTTCACATTATTTCTGCATAATTTTTTTTTTTTTTTAAGATTCGTCCAATTTCGAATCAATTTAGAAATTTTAATTTCTTGTTTCTCAAGAAAAGTTACGATTAAGAGCCTTGCTGTGTGACCTGTATGTGTCCTCACTTTTCTAAAGTTCTTTCGGGCAATTCTCGTGCTCATGTAATGTCGACAATGCAAATTTGAAATTTTGTCAAAATCAAGCTATAATTTAAAGTTTTTTTTTTTATCTTATTCCAACCATCCGTTTTGTTTGGGTAACGTTCGACGGCTGCAGGAGAGCAGTTGTGTTTCGACTCACAGCAGCTGTGTTGACCATCCATTCACGTTCATTGAATAGGTTTCAAAAGCGGCCATCGTATTCGACAAAACGCGTTGTCGACGCAACTTGTTGCCCAAGTGGAATGGAGATTGCAAGCCAAATGTTTGAATGCAGAGAAAGAGAGGAGGCAGAGAGGTGGGTTTGCATATAAAATTCCAGGCAAGGTGTCACGGTTCACCTACTTCATTGAAAATTTTTGTCCAGTGGGAGACGCAACTTGGCTTTCGGTGAGAAATCTTGCATCAAGATCATCATTCTTGCGTGATATTTGAGATCTTGCAAAAGCTCAAAGTCATGGTCAAGCATATGCTCGCTAGTAACTTTGTCAAAAGTTCAAAGTCATGGTCAACCCTATGTTGGTAATTTACATGACAAAATATCTAAAAAAAGATATCATGGTGGAATTGTACAATTGTGCTCAATAGGTCTTTTAAATATATAGATTCATTGTTTCCTTGGATCTCCAAGAAATTATAGACAATTATTCCAATGTATTTGGAGAGATGCTTAAAAGTTTTCTACCTAGTAGAGATCATGATCATGATATTCATTTGCAATCAGGAAATCTACTACCTAACATAAAACCTTATAGGTACTCATATGCACAAAAAAGTGAGATTGAGTGAATGATTCAAGAAATGTTAGGCGAAAGTGTTTTCTCTTCACTAGTGGTGATAGTTTACATAAAACAAGGTTAATGGCATTTATGTCCAAATTAAAAAGAGCTCAACAAAATGATCATTAAAGATAAGTTTCATATTCCAGTCATTGATGTATTATTAGATGAATTGCAAGGAACAATTTTCTTTACCAAAATGGATCTATGTTCTAGATATCAATCAAATCGTAATGAGGTGAGAAGGCTTCACTAATGCACCTTCCACATTTCAAAGCTTGATGAGTTCTATTTTTCAAACCCTTCCTCAAAAAATTTGTATTAGTATTTTTTGATGCTATACTATTCTACAACAAATCTTGGGAAGAGCATGTTGTTGACATAGTCATAAAATTATTCGAAGAGAAACACCTATATGAAAGGCTTTCCAAGTGTTCCTTTGAGATTTAGAAAGTGGAATATTTGGATCATATTCTATCTCGTTAAGGCATCAAAGTGGACCCTAAAAAACTTAAAGCTAAAATGGAATGACCAATTTCCAAAACCTTAAAGAATCTTAGAGGATTCTTAGGATTGACAAGATAGTACTACAAGTTTGTCAAAAATTATGATCAAATAGAAACACCTCTAATGACGTTATTAAAAAATGAGGCATTTTATTGGACTCAAGAAACAACCAAATCTTTTGAAAAACTTAAGGAAGCTATGTGTAAAACTCTAGTCCTCGAAACACCTGACTTCACAAAAACCTTTATTTTGGAGTGTGATGCCCCGGGGCATAGCATTGGTGTGGTTTTTATGCAAGAAGGAATGCCCCCTTGAAAGCCACAAAATTCAAGGAAAGAACTTAAACCCATTTATGAAAAGGAAATGTTGGTCATATTGCATGCAAATAAGAAATGGTGTTCCTACCTAATATGAAAACACTTCAAGGTAAAAACAGATCATGATAGTTTGAAGTACTTCTTAGAACAATAATTATCTCCATAAGATAAACAAAAATGGTTTACAAAATTGTTAATTTATGAATTTGAAATTATCTACAAAAAAGGAAAAAAAAATGTGGTGGTATATGCACTTTCAAGGAAAAAACAAGACACATAGGGCTTACTTTGTGCTATTTCTATTCTACAATTTTATTGGTTGGAAAAAACAAGGATAGAATGGAAGCAAGATGAGAAGATATGCAAGATTGTTCAACAACAACAAGAGGACCCAAGTCCATTAGACAAATTTGCATGGCAAAATGATTCATTGTGGTATCAGACTCACCTATATTTATATAATAATTCCAAACTCAAACAGAAGTTCATTTTGTGTGAAGTTTTAGTGAAAACTGCATAGGAAACCTATCTAGAGAAATTCATACAAAGTTTGCAAAAGAAAAACATAAAGAGAGAGAGAGAAGCAAGAATGTGAGAAAGAGTCAATGAATTGTGTTCATTGAATGGTAGAATGTGTAATAAATACAAGAAATACTCTACATGGCTAAGTAAATTGGCCATAGTAGTGATATAGAAATATATGTACACTCACTGATAGAAACCAAAGATATCTATCACCTTATCGACGCCTAGTCCTAGTTAGTTGTCCATGAAATCATCAACTAACTAAGTCACACATGTGGAGGAGAGAGAAGCAAGAATGAGAGAAAGAGTCAATGAATTATGTTCACTGAATGGTAGAATGAGTAATAAATACATGAAATACTCTACATGGCTAAGTAAATTGGCCATAGTAGTGATATAGAAAGATCTAGATACTCATTGACAGAAACCAGAGTTATCTATCACCTTATTAACACCTAGTCCTAGTTAGTTGTCCATGAAATCATCAACTAAATAAGTCACACACATGGAGGAGAGAGAAACACATGCATGCACATGATATTCTCCCTCCTAGCCAAATGCATGTGATATCCACTCTCCTGGTGAGAAAATCAAGGTGAACAAGCAACTGCTAGTGATAAAAACCAAGGTTTTTATGCATGAATTTCCTCCACTAGTCTAACTAACATGTAACTGAATCAAAATTGAAGAGTCAAGGTGCCCTATTTTATAATAGGCACCATGTTTTGTAGGGAATATTCTCATATATGGATAGCGCCCTCAACATTAGACTAGAAAACTTAGGAAAATTAATTACTAGGTGAGTGTGTAATATCTCCAAGACCCCCCCTTGAAAACTAATAGGGTGTAAATAAATAATGTGTCCCAAAAACAAGGACATGTGAGGTACCCATTTTACAGTGCATCTAATGAATGAACACTGAAAAAAGAGGAAAGAGGGAAAACATCATGGGAACCCCCCTCCCTCAAAGTACAATGCATCAAAAAGGAAGAGGGAAATAACAATAGTTCTTAAAAAATTGTGTCCTTCACTCCAAGACGATCATGAAAAATGTGGATCTTCTACTAAGTGAAGGGCATGGTGAAGATGTCGACAGTCTATTCGAAGGATGGAAAATAATGCAAATCGATGATCCTATCATGAACCATATCTCTAATGTAATGCATATGGATCTCGATGTGTTTTGTTCACTATCGTTGCACTAGATCTCTACAAAATTTGATCATTCTTTGGTTGTCACACCAAATGGAAGTCAAATGATGGAACTCGATACAGAGATCAGTGAGGAATTTCTGAATCCAAAGTGAATGAATAATGATGTTGACCACTCCTCTGTACTTGGCCTCTGATGATGATAAAGCAATCCTTGACTACTTTTTACTCGAACAACAGATGGGATTGAAACCCAAACTAAGCACATACCCAAAGGTGGACTTGCGATCCATTTTATCACTAGCCCAATCAAAATCTATGAATCCCATGAGATCCAATATACAACCTTCTTCATAGTGGATCCCATCACTAGTGGTGCCCTAAACATATATGAGGATGTGCTTGGAAACCTTCTAACGTAGCTCATGCAGCTCTTGCATGTACTTGGAAACTACCCCTAATGCATATGAGATATATATTCAAGTGTGGGTGAGATACAGAAGGATCACCACAGGTTCTCTATACAAGGTTTTTTCCACCAATGGTGTATCCCCATCATCCTCAATATGTACCCTGGACAAGAAGGGTGTGGTTACAGACTTGCAGTTTATCATGTGGAATCTAACCAAGAGATCTGTGGCATACTTAGTCTGAGACAAATTAATGCTTGAAGCATCCTAGTTGATCTCAAAATAAAGAAAAAAATGAAGTGGACCCATGTCTATCATAGAGAACCTATCATGTAGAATGTATTTGATAGTAACAATTATTGAGGATGAGCTACCTGTGATCAAGAGGTCGTCTACATAGAGTACTAGGATCATAAGAGAGTCAATAGTCCTTAGCATATAGACATTAGGATCTGATTTTACATCTAACAAAATTATGAGAAAGAAAATAAGAATCCATCTTCACATACCATGATTTCGGCGTCAGCTTGAGGCTATAGAGTGACTTTTTCCGTCGAAATACTAGAGATGAGTTCTCTTTGAACTCCTGAGGCTTCTCCATGTAAATATCGTATGAGATATCCCTATGATAAAATACATTCTTCATGTCCATTTGGTGAACTTCCCACCCCCTAATTGTTGTAATGGTGAGGGCCAACTAGATGGAGTCCATATTTACTACTGGAGAAAAGGTCTCATAATAGTCAATCCTGTGAGTTTGTTGAAATCCTTTG
>ML780226.1:216439-250149 GCA_009831015.1 Picea engelmannii | reverse complement strand
CAACCCCTCCTTCTTGGGTTGATTGTTTATGTTTTTCCATTTCTTGAATTCTATCCTTCATTGTCTGCAATTCACTCTTGAACCCTAAGAATCTATCCTCTATTTGAGTTTGAATGGTATCTTTAATTTTTTTATCAATCATTTCCTCTAGCTCTATTTGGAGTTTTACGTCTCTTTCTTCACTCCTTTTTTCTAATGTTTCTAACTCTATTTTGATTTTGGCATCTCTCTCTTCTCTTTTTTTTTCTACTGATTCCATATAACAGTGAAGGATCTCTAATAGTAAAGGATCTCTAGGGTGATTTTGGGGGCCTCCCCTTGTTAGGCTGAAGTTTTTGGAATAGGTGGTGGAGTGCTCATATTGAAAAGAAGAGAAAAAAGATGTAACAATTATTATTATTGATTGACTTTATCTCTCAAATCAACTTTTACTTCTGAAACTTAAAATAAATAAATAAATAAAATATATTTAAATCTCTTTAAGTAAAATTAAAATTTAATCAAAGTAAAAAGTGACTCACCTTGTCCAAATGTAATTTCTGAAAACTACAGAGAAGTCTAGAGAAACTACAGAGATTATTGTGGGTAAAAAGGTAAAAATTACAGAGATTATTCCCATTCAAAACCCTAGATATATAATCTTAGAAATAAAATATCTCCTAATAAATAAATAAACAGAGAAGTATTATTTCAAAACCCTAGATATGTAATCTTAGAAATAAAATATCTCCTTAAAAAAAAAATATATTATTGGTGTTGAAAACCCTAGATATATAATCTTAGAAATAAAATATCTACTTTTAAAAAAGAAAAAAAGAAGTATTATTCCCATTCAAAACAACAGAGAAGTAGTATTCCTTCAAAACCCGGAGAAATATTAATATTATTTCCACGGAGAGATATTATTCCCATTCAAAACTACAGAGAGATATTATTCCCGTTCAAAACTGCAGAGAAATAAAAGTAACAAAATTTTTATAAAAATATCTTATTTATAATATTTTTATAAAAATATAAATATAATTTTGAATTAATTTTGAATTAATTAAATATCAATAAAAATGAAATTTAAAAAGTTAATAAAAATGAAATTTAGAAGTTAATAAACAAAAGAAACAATATTTTTATAAAAATATCTTATTTATAATATTTTTATAAAAATATAAAATGAAATTTAGAAGTTAATAAAAATATATATATATAAATTTATTTTAATTTTGAATTAATTAAATAACAATAAAAATGAAATTTAAAGTTAATGATGATGATGATGATGATGATTAATGCCCACTAAGATTTAATTGGTCTATCGGACCTTAAGAGGGTAAGTGATTACTTGTGATTCTTTAGAATTTTGTTTCTGTGCTCGAAAAGCATTAAGAGAAGTTTTCCAAGATCACCATACTTTTGTTGAGTTAAGAGGTGAGGAAGGTTGGTAGTGTGATCAATATTTTGAAAATGAGATCTAATATGGGTATAGGATGGACAATCTAAGAGAAAGTGTTTTTCATCTTCAATCTTCTTAGTGTCACAAAGGTGACACACTCTTTCATCCCATGACGTTTTAGGAATAAACAAAAGCAATAATATTTTTATAAAAATATCTTATTTATAATATTTTTATAAAAATATAAAATGAAAATATTTTTATAAAATTATCTTATTTATAATATTTTTATAAAAATATAAAATGAAATTTAGAAGTTAATAAACAAAAGTCAAAATATTTTTATAAAAATATCTTATTTGTAATATTTTTATTTGTAAGAGTTTTATTTATATGTAATTTTCTTTTTCTCTTTTTAATTTTTAGACTCAGTTTAAATATTCTATTTTTTGTTTTTTTAAGGTGTTGAATTTATTAATACATTTGAAAAAGAAATTTAAATAACAAAAAATTACAATTTTACTGAAAATTATATAACTTAATTTTAAATGATAATTATAAAAAATATATATAAAATATTTAAACTACATAATTTTAGAAAAATATATAAAAATATTTTTTTATGAAATATATAAAAATATTTTTTATTTTTCTTCTATATTTAACTAATTAGTAATATTATTATGTTTATTATAAATATGATAAACATAAAAACATCTTTGCAATCATCAAAAATCTTTTACCCTTATAACTTAGAAGCATATTCATTACCTTTTAGTAGTAACATGGATGATTTTAGGGGCTAAATTTCGCTTATGGGCTAATTTTCCATGGTTTTTTCCAAAAATAGATTCACTATTCTAAAAGTGATTGGTCCAAATTCTACAGGATAAAATACTTAGAATTATGAGAAACAACACACAATGAGGCTATGCTCACAATCTATTTTTATTGAATGATGACTGATTACATCATTATATAGGAAACGTCTCTACTTATTCGGTTACAACAAACCACAGATAAATAGGATCTACATTAAGTGAAGTAGAGTTCAACTACGCTACTAACTCTTGCAATGACTCTTTCTCCATTATTTCCAAGTCTCTCCCTTAATGGAGAATGGATTGACTTCTACACCTAACATCTCCCTAAATAACTCAAACTTAATATTTCCAAGAGGGTTAGTGAAAATATCAACAACATTTTCACTAATATTATAATACATAAGAGCTATTTCATTTCACAACAACTTTTCTCTAACAAAATGAAACTGAGCATCAACATGCTTTGTGCTTGCATGAAAAATCAGATTATTCGCCAGCTTGATTGAACTTTGATTATCACATTTGATCATTGTAGGTTCCTTTTGTTCTTCTCCAACATCTTGAAGAAGTCTTCTCAACCAAACAACTTCACAAGTTGTTGCACACAAGGATTTATATTCTTCTTCAGTAGAAGACAAAGATATAGTAGGTTGTTTTTTACTACTCCATGAAACAACCCCGGATCCAATGCCAAACACATATACAGTGGTTGATATTCGATCTTTTGGATTGCCAGCCCAATTAGAATCTGAATAACCTGTCAAATCAACATCATATGCATCAGTATATTTAATACCATAACCAAGTGTTCATTTTAGATACCTGAGTACCACCTTTGCTGCATTCCAATGGATTTCTAGAGGTTTCGCCATGAACTGACTTAACACATTCACATAGTATGAAATATCAGGTCTGGTTGTGGTGAGATAATTCAAACTACCCACTATCTATCTATACATAGTGACATTCACCTCCTTCGAACCATCAACACAAGAAAGTTTCACATTCTGTTGCATGGGAACAATAGAAGACTTACACTGATCCATTTTAAATATCTTAAGTACTTTTCTGACATACTTACTCTGACAAACAAAATTTTGGCCTGCATTTCTCCAAACTTCAAGACCTAGGAAGTAATGTAACTCACCAAGATCTTTTATTTCAAATTTTTTTGACAACTGCACCTTGATTTCATCAATTAATTTCTCTACATTTCCTGTAATTATCAAATCATCAACATATAAGGAAATTGATACTATATACCCATGTTCATCAAATTTGGTATACAGATTTGGATCACTTTTTCTCCTCATAAAACTCTGTTGAAGAAAGAAAGAGTCTATCTTCTCATACCATGACCTAGGTGTCTGTTTTAGTCTATACAATGTTTTCTTTAACTTACACACTAAGTGTTCTTGCCCTTGTTCCACAAACCCTTTAGGTTGAGTAAGGTAAACTTCCTCCTTTAACTCAACATTCAAAAATATAGATTTAACATCTAATTGGTGTAGCTTCCTATGATACTTTGTAGCTAAAGAAATTAACAATCTGATAGTATTCAATTTAACTACCGGTGCAAATGTTTCAGCATAATCAATACCTTATGTTTGTGAATACCCCTTTGCAACCAATCTAGCCTTATATTTGTCTATACTACCATCTAATTTAAACTTGGGTTTGTATATCCATTTGCATCCAATGGGATTTTTATGTTTAGGCAATTCAGTCAATTCCCAAGTATTGTTTTTCATTATAGATTCATATTCTTCCTCCATTGCATTTCGTCATTCATCATATTCATTTGCTTCATAAAAACTCATGGGTTCTATGACATTTGAAATGCTACTCATTAGGGCATAGTCTCTATACCTCTCAGGGAATCGAACTTGTCGTGAAGATCTTCTCAATTGATTATCTTCCTCCCCACTTTGTGAAGATATTTATTCACTTCTAGGAGAACTCTGACTACTTGAAGTGTCCATATCACTGAGTCCTTCTTGTTGTTGTTGATGTTGTCACTGCAGTTGTGGTTGTTGTTGTGGTGGTTGCTGCTGTGATGGTTATTGTTTCTCTTCTTTAACTCCTTCATCAAGAAGTGTATGCCATTCCTCATGATTGTTGTTGTCATGTTTTCCTACTTCCTGCTCATGGAAAAGTACATCTCTACTTGCAAATACTTTGTGAGTAGAAGGATCAAACAGTTTGTATGCTTTGAATTCAGAACAATACCTAATGAAAATACATTTAATGGCTTTAGCATCTAATTTCTTCCTATTCTCCTTTGGAATATGTGCAAAAACATTACACCCAAATACTTTTAAATTATGAACTGCAGGTTTGGAACCATACAAGGCTTCGAAAGGAGTAATATTATCAAGACACCTTGTTGGACTTCTATTCTTTAAATAAACTGTAGTATTTATGGCTTCAGCCCAAAATGTATTTGAGAGATTCTTACCTTTCATCATACTGCGTGCATAGTCTACCAGAGTTCTGTTTTTCCTTTCAGTGACTCTGTTCTACTGTGGAGTGCGAGGTACTGTAAACTGTTGTACTATTCCATGATCTTTGCAATATTTGATGAAGGCCCCTGATTTAAAATCTCCCCCTTGATCTGAACGAAGGATTTTGATAGATTTTTCTGTCTTCTTTTCCACCATGGTTCTGAATTCCTTAAAGTACTCGAAAACATCACTTTTTCTTCTAAGGAAGTAATCCCATGTGTATCTCGTTCAATCATCAATAAATAACAGAAAGTAAATGCACCTCCTAAAGACCTAGTCTGCATAGGCCCGCAAACATTAGTATGCACAAGATCTAACACATCTCTCTTTTTCCTATCAGGATTAGAGGGGAATTCATCTCTGCGCATCTTTCCTAATGCACATCCATCACAAGCAACATTCTCATTCTTTAACATGGTAAGTCCTTCAACCATATTCTTTTTCTGTAATAACAATAAATCAGGATGATTGATGTGGCCATACCTTTGATGCCAAAGAATCTTTGTTTCCATAGTTGCAGAAGTCAGTGCATGATGTGCTTTGCTAGTAACATCAAATTTGTATAGGCCTCCTTCTCTGACTCCCGTTGCAACAGTTCTGTATTGGTCCAACAGATCCTTCACTATGCAATAATTCTTGAAGAATTCAACCTTCAAGTTCTGATCTGTAATGGTGGACACAGAGATCAAGTTTTTCTTTATCCCTGGTACATACACCACATTGCGAGTGTGACAAACAGTACCATTGGGCAATGTCACAGGAATGTCTTCGTATCCCTTGATATGATGAATGTGGTCATCTCCAAGATATATGATGGCACCATTCTGTGTTTCTTTAAATTTAGTGTACCACAACTTATTACATGTCATATGTACTGATGTTCTGGAATCCAAAAACCAGGCATCAGAATCATCTATTTTAGTAGATAAAGCAGTGTTAGACACAAACAGCCTAAGATCCTATGAATCAAAATTCGGGGGTTCATCAATCTCATCACTAACAATAAACAACCTGAGATCATGATTTGAAGATTTTCTGCATAATGACTTGAATATGTTCTAGGTTTATTCCTATCCTCATCACTCTTCTTCTTATGACAGTCTCTAACAATATGTCCAGGTTGACCACAATAAAAACAACTCTTTGACTTAGTCCTGTTAGATTGCATACCTTGATTCGGCCTTGGAAATTGTCTTCTCTGTGATGAATTGTCTCTCTGCAATGAACTACCTCCTCTACCTCTTTTGCCTGATCTCCCTCTTGAGGATCTCTTATTTGACCACAGTGCCAAATTTGTATTGTGAGGCTTCAGATTCCCGTGCCTCTCTTCCTCTTGCAGCAAAATACCTGTCAGTTCTTGAAAAGTAGGAGGTTTCTCCCTTGCTGCGAGACCTGTTATGAACATCTGATAATATTCTAGCATACCATTTAAGGTGATAGTGACAACATTAGTGCTGGAAACAGTTTCCCCTATATTTCCTAGCCTATCTTTCACCTCTTTAATATGACTCAAAAATGAACTAACAGATTCATTTCCATCCATCTTAATGCCTAGCAATTTAGTTTTCAGGAACAAAATTCGATTTGTGTTGCTAGTTTCATACAAGGATTTAAGCGTTGTCCACATTTCAGCATAAGTTTTAGCTTCTCTAATATGTGGAATTTTGCTATTTTTAACAGACATATGTAACAATACCTTTGCCTTGTTTTCGCGCTTATCCCAGTCTTGGATCTGTGCTGTTGTCGTATCGACAACCGCATCAGGTTTCTCTTTAGTTCCCTTCGCAATGGTCCAGACACCGTAGCCCTCCATGAGCGTCTGCATCTTGAATTTCCAGTTAATGGAATTTGATCCATTTAACTTGTTGGCTTTGTTGAGGTAGGTCTCCGCTAGAGGATCCACCATCTCTGCAAGTGTTTGCTTGTTCAATCAGAAAATGGATCCTTGTATCACCAAAGGTGAATCACCAAGAATATGTAAATAACCTTAGCACACCCTTCCTCTCTGGATGCCTGTGTTGGATTTCGAAATGCCCAAAACAAAAAACTTTTTCTTTCATAAAACAAATGTTCACACAAGAAATCTCACAAAATAATATCCACTTGAATAAACTTTAATATCCACTTTATAAAGTTTATACTTCAAAAAATATCCACTTTTAAATATCCACCTTACAATTTCTTAAATTTCTTACCCACTTTAATAAACTTTATACCTCACAATAAAATACCTACTTTAATAAGAAAACTCACATTTACCGTCCTTCAACTCTCCAAAGAAACTTATGATTCCCACAAAGGCAGCAAAAAACACCCATCTCTTCCACGTAATTTCAACTAATGAAAGAAAGCACCATATTGAACCTACGATTTAGCTGTGCATGCCCGATTTAGCATGTTGAAGAGGCATCGATTTAACTCACGATTGGCTAATGGTGCTTTGAGTCTTTAAATAAACTCACGCTTCCTAAACTCAACTCATTCGCTCCAAACTCATGCAAATCGTGACTAGAGGAGACTCCTCTTTCAACGCTCCAACAAAAAACAAAACTTACGCTTCAGTCCAAAAACTCGTGCTTCACGCTTTCTACAGACATGCTTTTCCAAAGGAAATTGGTTGGCGCTCCTCAAAGGATAGAAGGGAAGCGCTAGCGCTAGTGCTGTTGTGCTATGGAGGGGTGTTGTGCTATGGAGGGGGGAGCACTGGGCAAAGTTGACAGTGCCCTCGGAGAGTTGAGAGAGGAGCGCTAGCGCTTAAGCGCTCTTAAATGCACAGAACGGGAGCGCGAGGGTTCTGAATGATTTTATAAGTGTGAGAGCGTCAGCGCTCTCTAACACTGTATAGGGGAGTGTCGATGATTTTTCCAAATCAATTCGAGATCGGATGTCGCCTTGGAGATCTGGATCTCCAACCTCGCTCTAATACCAATTTAGAATTATGAGAAACAACACACAGTGAGGCTACGCTCACAATCTATTTTTATTGAATGAGGACTGTTTACATCATTATATAGGAAATGACTCAGTCGATTACAACAAACCACAAATAACTAGGATCTACATTAAGTGAAGCAGAATTCAACTATGCTACTGACTCTTGCAACTTACTCTTTCTCCATTATTTCCAAGTAAAATTATTTTACCTTACAAATCAAAAATTTATATAAACTATATAAAATCTTTATAAATTTGAATATTTTTACAAAAATATTTCCAAATATTTTATTTCCAAATATTTTATACTTGACATATGAAGGATTAATAAAATTAACCAAAGTTTCTATCTTTTAAAATAAATTTTCATCCTTAAAATCATCCCCTTTACACTATGAATTACCCATCAATTAATTCTATTCATTTCTTCAAGATTTAATGTGATAACTATAAACATGATTTAATGTGATAACTGTTCAAATTTATTAAAAGGAGTAAAATTTACTACTAAAATAAAGATGAAATCTCTAAAACCCAATGTTTCTCTCACAACAATTATGAAATATTTGGTAAAACTTTAAAACTTCAAGAAGTTTTGATCAATTCATATATCCATTAAGAGGTTATTTGAGTTTCAAGAAATTAAAAAATAATGCTCTGTATGAGACGTGGTTCTCCACTCCACTATATTATCCTAATCCTTTTGTCACAGACAGCGTTTGTCTTCTGACAATCAACACACGAAAACCAAACGACATCCTCTAATCTTATCTGGCAAGGGCGTTACCATAGCCGGGATGCCCTGTAACGTGCAGATATGAATAAGTTTACATTTCAGAAAATCCTCGATCAATAATGGAAATATTGAATTTTGAGTCCCAAAGACTCCGATCCTTTAACTGGATCTGCACTTGAAGGGCCATAATGGGAAACGTTGTTCTATACTTGGGATTTGCCTGCCTTTCTCGATCACGAACAAATTCTTGCCGTAAACACTCTTCTATTAATGTTTATATACAGCAGATTCCCATCAATGGCCGACTCCTGGGCTCGGGGTAGAGCGCAGCTTGCGTTTATTTCTTTTATCATCTCCATTGCTGTGATGGGATCTGAGCTTCTCGCCGTTTATTGTTTGAGATTTAGGGCGGACCATCTGCATGTGACCGACGCCGGGACTACGCTTCGATGTGGAGAGGCGTTGTTCTGTCACCATGGAATTTACTTTTGGACCCGGGCCAGACGGTGTTACATTTCCCTTCGGCGGTAGATGAAATACGCTCTCGACTATGTCTGACGTCGACGGTTCGTCCGCCTGGTTTTTATTTTGAATATTAACCGGAGTAAGCCCGGACGATAACTTGTTCTGATCTTTGGCGGCACTCTTCTCCGACGAGCCGCTCCAGTGGCTTATTTCTTCATCACAATGCAATACCGCATCTTCCTCCAAGCGGGAGACATCGTTGACCACTGAATGGAGATTGGGAGTGGAGGCAGACGGATTGTCCGAGGCGATAAATAGATTGCTCTCGAGCAATCTGCCGCTGCAACTATGGCTTGCAAAAAGCAGGAACAAGATTATAGCCATGATCAGGCTATTCATCTTAAAGCTTAGTGTTAGCAAATAAACAATATGATATGGTACGGATCGAAGCTCACTGGTTGCAGAAAAGAGAATCGATATGATATCTGACGAATATATTTGCGGGAGAAGAGATTGTGAATCAGTATGAGAAAGCTAGAACTCTGACATAACAGATAGAAGATTTGGATGCGGAAATACGTTGTGAAAAGGAAATACTTATACTCAGACCTAACCCCTTTACCGCCTTCTCCGTTGTGCGTGCTTTTTGACTTCCTTGAAACGGAAATCGCTGCTTTCAATTGTTCACACGGCAGAAATGCGAGATCTAAACTGCTAAACCGCAACTATTGACTTTCAATTTATTTCGAAATTTATATGATTCTAACTCAAAATTATAATTTTGAGCTTTTTGTTATAGCGAGAAATCGCACAGTCAAAACTTCTCATGTGAAGGTGAAAACGAACGCCGACGCCAGGCGGCAACAGCTGAGCGCAGGGAGACTGGACCCGACCCGACCCCAGCGACTGAGCGTGGCCCCATCCGTTTTACTTGGGTAAAGTTCGACGGCTGCATGAGAGCAGTTGTGCTTGGACTCACTGCAGCTTGTTGGCTGTCCATTTACATTCATTCAATAGGTTTCAAAGGCCGCCATCGTATTCGACAGAACGCGTTGTCGACGCAACTTGTTGGCCAACGGGAATAGAGATTGCAAGCCAAATGTTTGAATGCAGATAAAGAGAGGAGCTAGAGAGGTGGGTTTGCATATAAAATTCCAGGCAAGGTGTCACGGTTCACCTACTTCATTGAGAATTTTTTTCGAGACGCAAGTTGAGTTTCAGTGAGAAATCTTGCATCAAGGTCATCATTCTTGCGTGGATATTTGAAATGTGGCAAAAGTTCAAAGTCATGCTCCAGCATACGCTAGTAACTTTTTTAATTGATGTTAAGTCACATGGAACTTTGTTTGAGATTTTCTTCTCAACACAAGGGAACTTGGAGGTGGAGGTATCTCACGGAAACCTTTAAAGTGATAAGTTATAATGATGTAACGAAAATGCTAAAAAAAAAGAGGACACCAAGATGTAATTGTACAATTGTGCTCACTAGATGTTCAAACATCTAGATTTTTTGTTCCTTTGGATCTTCAAAATGTTATAGACAATCATTCCAATGTATTTCGAGATATTCCTAAAGGTTTTTCACCTACTCGAGATCATGACCATGATATTGAATAATACCACGTAACATTAGACCTTACAAAGACCCATATGCACAAAAGAGTGAAATTGGGTGAATGGTTCAAGAAATATTAGAGGATGACATCATTCAATCTAGCCAAAGTGTTTTCTCTTCACCAGTGGTGATGGTTTACACAAAGGAAGGTTCATGGCATATGTGTCTAGATTATAAATAGCTCAACAAAATGATCATTAAAGATGAGTTTCATATTCCAGTCATTGATGGATTATTAGATGAATTGCAAGGAGCAATTTTATTTACCAATCTGGATCTATGTTCTAGATATGATCAAATCATAATGAGACAAGAAAGTGTCCCCAAAACAACCTTGATAACACATGAAGGTTATTATGAATTTTTTGTGATGACTATTGGCTTCACTAATGCACTTTCTACATTTCAAAGCCCGGTGAATTCTATTTTCAAACCCTTAGAAAATTTGTATTGGTATTTTTTGATGATATACTAATCTACAACAAATCTTGGGAAGAGCATGTTGTTGACATAGTCATAAAAGTATTGGAAGAGCAACAACTATATGCAAAGTTTTCCAAGTGTTCCTTTGAGATTCAAAAAGTCCAATATTTGGGTCAAATTCTATCTCATGAAGGCATCAGAGTTGTAACACCCTCGGTTTTAAGCCCCGTATTAAATAATGAATTTTGTTAAGTTATCAAGTGCCAGAGTGCCAAAAAAATTGAAAGAGGCCAATGTGCCTAGGAAATATAATGTTTTGATCATGGTTAATAATAAATACTTCGTTGGCAGCAAGACAGACAAGGACAAAAGAGATAGGGGGCTATGATTCCACAAGAGAGGGGGCTTAAGGGGCTAAGTAATTATTTTATATTTTATTTTCCCAGTTTGGTTAATGGAGAATAACAATTACGTGAGTTTCTTGGGAGGAAGGCCAAGCGGTTCCTTCATTCCAAGAATTACATAAACCCATCTTTGATCTGGGGTGGTGGTTCTCACTCCCGTTTTCATTCTTGTTCTTCTGTTGGTTGCTTCATTCATTCACACATTTTTCACTCATGCACTCATTCACTCAATTACTCATTGTTCACACCTTTTGTTGGGATTTCACTCCATTCATTCTTTCACCCACTCGTCTTTCCTCATTTGTGTCTTGGCTTGGGAAAGAAAAATGAACCATTGAGGAACAACCATGGTATGGTTTGTTGTAGAGACCGCTGGTGTAATCCAACCATGAATTAAGACCTTCATGTCTAATATTCTTTGGTCTGTGCCCAGTCTTTCTCACAACTGCGAGTCTTCAGAGTGCCAGCATGGAGATTCTAGACTGGCTACACTGGAGCCCTGGAAGGAGATGTACAACCTGAGGGACTGCATGGCAGATAAGGGGGGGTCCATTCTCTTGGTTTGTGTAGGTCAGGTAGAAGAGAATTGGGCACTTGGATTGTTGTGGGTGTTGGGAAGCTTGTGAGAGATTGAGTGTTGATTAGTTTGGGAAGCCGAGTGACACTCTGGAACTGTCCTTGTGGATTCAGAGCCTTGGCTCGGGGGTGACATTGTTTTTGAGACTTGGAACAACACTGTCCACGGTTGGGTGGAACGTCCTTGGTCCGTAGCCAGTTGATGTCTTGTTTTATAAAAGATAAGTGCTCTATTTAATGGTTATTTACTTGCGTATCTTTATTTCATTGTGTATTTAATTATCTATGAATTTTGCATCTATAATATGAATGCTTGTTGGTTATTGTTGTGCACGTCATATGGTTCATTTATTTTATGTTTAGCATGAATATTGATCAATGCATGTGTATATTTCATGTATCTTTGTTATTTAAAGTTAGATCACAGGTCAGATTAGTCCATAAGGGGACTTGAAGTTAACGTGCCCTGCTTGTAGGTGGTTGGGTACGTTACATATTGGTATCAATGCTCCATTTTTCAACACCGAGCCTAGATGGGCCATGTAAATGGAAATTGAAGAAAAATGTTCATAGAGAATTGTTTCTGAAATGGAAAAGTATCGAGTTACAGAGAGTCCATGAGTGTCAAGAAGATGATGAGAGTACACCTTAACTGTGTTTGAAAGCTCAGGAGGTGTAGCGGTTCAGAAAACCACAATGGTCGTTGATTTGGGGCCACAAAGATTTGACCTATGTCATTAGATATGTTTGAAAAGGTCTGAGTCCTTCATAGTCGTCAAATCTGGAAAAGGAGCATGGTGGTTAAGCACCGAAGTCCTTTAGACCTTGCCACTTTGGATGTTTTAAGTTATTTTTCATAAAAGAGGAAAAATCCTCAAAACTCCGGAGTTCTGAAGTGAATCTATACCATAGATAACTAAGAGGAGTACATGACTGTTGGATTTGTCCAAGGGAATATCTGGGCCATTGGATCAAGCACAGATCATGAGCGAAGCACAGTGGGGAAGATTAGATCCCAGCCGTCATATCTACACGTGAGCGAGTGTGAGTCATAGATCTCATGAAAATTTAGAGGTTCAACACTCCAGGAGAAGCGAGTCCTTAAGATGCCAGGAAAAAAATCTCCTGAAGTCCTGAACTCCAGAGTAAATATGGACTGTTCGTGTTTGGGGAAACATGTCCACAGATTAGTAATTATTCGCTAATTCGGTGTTCGGGAGTTTTGAAGTGTTCTGGTTAGAGATTCTTCAAAGTTTGGAGTCCCAAAGTCCTGAGGCACCGGAGTGACGTGGCATGTTAACGTCACCTAGGGTGATGTGGACCCACTTTATACATGCCACATGTTATATTGTTTTGTTCTTTTCACAGATCTTTTGTGCCAACTATAACTTGAAAAATGTCACCTGTAGAGTGGGTCATGTGTCATCTCTTTATTTTCGCCACGTATAACCCCCTGATGCGTAGTTGTTGATGAGACTCCAGAAGTTCGGATATTTGACATTCGTGGATATTGGAGTATGTTGTTACAAGAAATTCCAAAACACGAAGCTCCAGAGAAGTTCGTCAGTTCAACATTTGGGAAATATAGGTGTGATGTTGTAAGAGCCTCCAAAGTCTAAAGCTCTGGAGCACCGAAGTAATGATACTTCGAAGAGCCTCTCCAGGATTTTCACCAGTTCGACGTTCGGAGGGAATGATGTGTGGTATAGGCAGAACCTATGAAGCCCAAAGTTCAGAAGTTATAGAGCCCTAAAGCTCTGAAGAAGGGTCTTCTCGAAAGTTTTCTAGTTCAACATTCATGGAAAATGAAGTGTGATGAAGGTGAAACCACTGAAGCCCGAAGTTCCAGAGCCCCGAAGTCCTGAAGCTCTGGATAGCGCTTTTCATCTAAGTGCAGGGCCATAACTGTGGTCACACATGATTAAGAGCTGAAGGAAAAAGGGTTAGTGCATGAAAGTTGTTTTAAATACAACAAGGGGGCTAGTTGCTGAATTTTTTGTTTTGAAGAAAGAAAAGCGCTAAGGAAGGATTAAGCGTGTGATTTCAAGTCATGGTCACTTGGGGAAGTGGTTTGAAGGAAGCGCCTGTGCAGAATTTAATTCTATATTGTCTAAGAGATAACATGGAGGTGTTATATGATGCAGACTAATATATATTCTTCATGAATTGAAAGGACCTGTAGCATTGTCTAGCAAATTTTGTTTATCATATGCTTAATTCTAATAAAATGTTCACTTGCACATTTTTCATAATTAAGGGGTTTAAACATATCATTTTAGAATGCATATTCAAGAAATGGAAGAAGGAGAAGGAGCTTCCAGCCATGATAAAGAGGCCAAAGGTCAAAATATCAGCGTTGGTAATGCAGAGACGAAATCCAACAGACACAAGGGAAAAGAGGAGCAAGAAACATTGATAGAAACTATAAAAATCCTGAAAATAGAAGTGCAGAGCTACAAAGCAGACAATGAGAGATTGACGAGAGAAAAAAGTCAGATAAATTATTGAGTGATAGAGAGCTTAAATCAGTTTCAAACGACAACAAAGAATGACTCAAAACAAGAGGAAGAAGGAAAGTATCATGAAAGAAGAGATGATTGGGGATGAGATGGTTTTTCAAGAAGTGCTAGCAAAACGCATAGCCATCACTCAACTCCTTACTCAGTAAGAAGGTCTTAAGAATTTGAAGACTCCATGAGTAGTCTAGAGGTGTCTCCTATTAGGCACCAAAGAAGAAGACATGAATTGGTCAGTTTGCAAGGAGAATTGAGGAAGCTTAAGCCACCATCCTTTGATGGTGAAAGAGAAAGGGAAGATGATGTTGAGGTATGGTTTCTTGGACTCAAGAGATATTTTTGATTCCACAACTATTCATCAAACCTAGAAGACAAAATTTCCACCTACCATTTACATGGGAAAGATGCTATGTGGTGGCACCAACTGAAGCAAGTTGAGCATATTAATGAGAATAGGATCATTTGAAAGAAGTTCAAGAAGAATTTTCAGAAGGATTACCTCTCAGAACAATTCTAGGACAAGAAAATGAATAATTTCTTTGAAGTTAGGCTGGGAAGTGCAACCATGTCAGAGTATGAGAAGAAGTTCTTGGGGTTGTTAAAGTATGTAGGGTTCATAAATGGTGAGAAGGTTAAAATACAAAGGTTTTTGAGTGGAATTCCATTCTTTTATAAAGAAACGATTTGCTATGATGATCCCAAGACCTTGAATGAGACCTTTAGGAAGGCTAAGTACTTGTATGAGCAAGGCCAGGGAAGAGAATCCATGTAGAAATATTAGAAGGATAAGTAGAAGGAGAGGTATGATCAGTGGAAAAAGGGATTCAAACCTCCTTTCAACATAAGTGAACCTAATATGAATCATCAAGACCAATATGCTAAGGATGAACCCAAGAAAGAAGACTCCTTGGGAAAAAGGGGAAGACCACCAATCCAATGTTGGGGATGCAAAGAAGATCACATGTACAAGGATTTCCCACACAGAAAGGACAGAGTGAAGACCGTGCATAATGTCTAAGAGGCTACAATAGTAGAAGACATGGGAAGGATTTATGCAACCTTAGATGATCGACAAGCAGAGTACCAATCCAATATGATCAAGGTGGGAAGTAAGATCATAAATCAGCCTATTTCTATTTTAATTGATTCAGGAGCAAGACATTGTTACATTGATCCTAAAATAGTGGATAGTTTACGTTTGGAGAAAAGTAAGCTTGGAAGATCAAGTTTGTTTTAGTTACACTGGAACCAAAAGGAGAACCCATGATATGGTCAGAGGTTGTTCCATAAGTCTTAATGGTGTGAATACTAGTGTTGATCTAAATATCATACCATTGGGGTCTTATGATATTCTAATTGGAATGGATTGGTTGGACAAGCATCATGTTTTCCTAGATTGTCATAACAAGACAATTACATGTCTTTATGAAGAAGGAAAATAGAGCACTATGAAAGGTTTTCCAATACCCATCTCTATAAGAGATATTTCATCCTTACAACTAAAGAGGTGTTTCAGAAAATGATGTCAATTATATGCATCCCATGTGGAAGAGCCAGAAAATACAAAAGGGGCAAGCCTTGAACGTTTCTTGGTACTATAAGATTTTGAAGATTTATTTCAAGAAATACCAGGGTTGCCACCAAAAAGGGAAATAGATTTATGTATTGATTTAGTGCCAGGAGCTTCCCTGGTATCAAAAACACCTTATAGAATGAGTAAACCAGAGTTAAAATAATTACAAATGAAGTTGGAAGAATTGTTGAAAAAAGGATACATACGTCCAAGTGTTTCACCTTGGAAAGCACCAATACTCTTTATCAAAAAGAAACATGGAACTTTGAGGCTATGTATTGACTTTCGATAGTTGAATAAGTCCACTATAAAGAAAAAGTATCCTCTACCAAGAATTGATGACCTCTTTGATTAGCTAAGAGGAGGAAAGATATTTTCAAAGATAGACTTGAGGTCAGGGTATCATTATGTAAGAATAAAAGAAGAAGACATCCATAAGACAACCTTTAGAACTAGGTATGGGCATTATGAACTTGTAGTGGTGCCATTTGGATTTTTCAATGCACCAATTGTATTTATGTGCTTAATGAATGGAATATTCATAAATTACTTGGATAAGTTTGTCATAGAATTCCTGGATGACATACTTGTCTATTCTAATTCAAAGGAAGAGCATGAACATCACCTAAGATTGGTATTGCAAGTGCTGAGGGAACATCAGTTGTACAGAAAGCCAATTAAGTGTTCTTTTTACCAAGAATAGATCCATTACTCGGGGAACATTATTTCATAAAAAGGTATAACAGTAGACCCAAAGCATATTGAATCCATTAGAGGATGGCCAACACCCAAGAATGTTTCCAAAGTTAGATATTTTATGGGGTTAGCTGGTTACTACAAAAGATTTATAGCAAGGTTCTCTAAGATTTCTCATTCCGTCACTTCTTTGCAAAAGAAGGGAATTAAATTTGAATGGACATTTGAGTGTGAAGAGAAACTTAATCTATTGAAGGAATTAGTTACTAGTGCACCTATTTTAAATATTGTTGACCTAAATGAAATTTTTGTGGTATGTACAGATGCATGCAAGGAATCGGTGGAGTCCTCACTCAAAATGGACATGTCATTGGTTATGAGTCCATAAAGCTTAAATAACATGAGAGGAAGTATGCCATGCATGACTTCGAACTTGCTTCCATTGTTCACGCATTGAATATGTGGAGGAATTATCTCATGGGGAAGAGATTTGAACTAAGAACATATCGCTGTGGTCTTAAATATCTTTTTGAACAACCAACTTTGAATGTCAGGAAAACAATTTGGCTGGAATTTTTAAGTGAATATGACTTTGACATGGAGCATATCAAAGGAAAGGAAAATAAATTTTTCAATGCACTTAGTAGAAGAGTACATATCATGCATGCTATAACTGTCAGTATGCATCAGTTAGACTTGAAGAACAAAATTTTAGAGGTTGTTGTTACAGATCAACATTACCTATAGGTAAAGGAAATCTTATAACAAGAAAATGTACAATAGAAAATGAAAGAGTATGAGATGAAGGAAGATAGATTACTTATGCATAAAAATAGATTTTATGTTCCTAGTTCTGGAGAACTCGGGAATTTGGTATTAAAATAAATGCATAATGTTCCATATGATGGACATCTCGGTTACCAGAAAACAATTATAGCAGTAAGAAGCCAATTCTTTTGGCCGGGAATGAAAAGGGATGTTGTTGATTACAAATCTAGATGTATGGAATGTCAGAGAGTGAAGGATGAGCATAGGCACCCAATGGGTTTTCTACAACCCTTACCAGTTTTAGAAAATAAATGGGAAGTGGTAACCATTAAATTTATAACAAAATTTCCTAGGACAACATGACAACATGATTTGATCATGGTATTGGTTGATAAATTAACAAAGGTTGCTCATTTTGTTCCTATAAAAACAACTCATACAACAACTAATATTGCATAAATTTACATGAAAGAGATTGCTAGGTTGCATGGGATACCTAGGACAATTGTCTCGAATAGAGACACAAATTTCACTTCAAATTTCTGGAGGGGATTATTTAAAGGATTTGGTACAAATCTTAACTTTAGCACATCATACCATCCACATTCAGATGGGAATACAGAGAGAGTCAACCAAATAATTTAAGACATATTGAGAATGTATGTGATGGATAAGCCATCCAAGTGGGAAGATTACTTGCACTTGGTTGAGTTTTCCTATAATAATGGGTATCAAGATTCATTGAAAATGAGTCCATTTAAAGTTTTGTATGGTAGGAAATGCAATACTCCAGTGAGTTTGGACAACCCAAAAGACAGAGTGGTATTTGGGATAGAATTGATCAAGGATATGGAAGACCATATGGTTAAGATTAAGAAGAATTTAAAGGCAACACAAGATAGACATAAATTTTATGCAGATAAGAACAGGACAGCTAGAGAATTTAAAGTGGGGGAGCATGTGCTTTTAAAAGTGAATCCCAAGAAGAGATCTTTGAATTTGGGTAGTTGCACAAAGCTGGCAGCCAGATTATGTGGTCCATTTGAGATATTGGACATAATAGGGCCAATTGCATACATGCTTGCATTGCCTACTTCCATGAATGTGCATAATGTATTTCATGTCTCTTTTCTAAAAAAATATATACATGATCCTAACCATGTTATTGATTGACATCTGATTCAAGTAGAGGAAGAGGGAGAATTTTAGGTCCAACCAACATGAATATTGGACATAAAAGTCAAAATGGTCCGGAATCGAGTTATGGAGTTGGTAAAAGTCCAGTGGACCCAATACGGTCTTAAAGATGCTACCTGGGAGCATGAAGATTCCATGAAGACGGAGTACCTACAACATTTTGAATAAATTTTTAGATTTTGTTCTATGTTTTGTATATGCACTAAGGATGGTGCCAAAAATAAGGGGGAGGGGATGTAACACCCTGGGTTTTAAGCCCTGTATTAAATAATGTATTTTGTTAAGTTATGAAAGGATAGAGTGCCTAAACAATTGAAATAGACCAATGTGCCTAGGAAATGTAATGTTTTGATAATTATTAATAATAAATACATCGTTGGCTGCAAGACAAAAAATGACAAAAGAGATAGGGGGCTATGATTCCACAAGAGGGTGCTTAAGGGGCTAAGTAATTATTTTGTATTTTATTTACCCATTTTGGTTAATGGAGAATAATAGTTACATGAGATTCTTGGGAGGAAGGCCAAGTGGTTCCTTGATTCCAAGAATTAGATAAACCCATCTTTGATCTAGGGTGGGGGTTCTAACTCCTGCTCTTATTCTTGTTCTTCTTCTAGTTTCTTCATTCATTCACACATTTTTCTCTCATGCACTAATTCACCCAATTTCTCATTGTTCACACCTTTCGTTGGGATTTCACTCCGTTCATTCTTTCACCAGCTCATCTTTCCTCATTCGTGTCTTGGATTGGGAAAGGAAAATGAAATGTTGAAGAACAACCATGGTATGGTTGGATGTAGAGACTGTTGGTGTAATCCAGCCATGAATCAAGACCTACATGTCTAAGATGGTTTGGTCTGTGCCAAGTCTTGCTCACAGTTGCAAGTCCTGAGAGTCCTAGCATGGAGATTCTGTACCGGCTACACTAGAGTCCTAGAAGGAGATGGACAACATTAGGGACTATGTGGAGAAGAAGGGGGGGTCCATTCTCTTGGGTTGTGCAGGTTGGGTAGAAGAGATTTGGGTACTTGGATTATTTTGGGTGATGTGAATACTCTGACAACTTGAATGCTGACTGGTTTGGGAATCCGAGTGACCCTCTGGAACTGTCCTTATGGATTCATATCCTTGGCTCAAGGGTTACATTATTGTTGCGACTTGGAACAACAATGTCTACGGTTGGGTGGAACATCCTTGGTTTTCATCTAGTTGGTGTCTTGTTTTAGAAAATACAACTTCTCTATTTTATGGTTATTTACCTGTGTATATTTATTTTGCTGTGTATATAATTATCTATGAATTATGCATCTATAATATGCATGCTTGTTGGTTATTGTCATGCATGTCATATGGTTCATTTGTTTTATGTTTAGCATGAATCTTGATCAATGCATGTGAATATTTCATGCATCCTTGTTATTTAAAGTTAGATCATAGGTCGAATTAGTCTAGAACGAGATTTGAAGTTAGCGTGCTTGACCTATAGGTGGTTGGGTACATTATAAGAGTGGACCTTAACAATATTAAATCTACGATGGAATGACCAATTCAAAAAACCTTAAATAATCTTAGATGATTCTCAGGATTGATGGGCTACTACTGCAAGTTTATCAAGAATTGTGATCAAATAGAAACACCTCTAACAATGTTATTAAAAAATGAGGCATTTTCTTGGACTCAATAAGAAACCAAAGATTTTGAAAAAAATAAGGAGGCTATGTGTAAAACTCCACTCCTATCCATACCTAACTTCAAAAAAACCTTTATTGTGTAGTTTGATGCCTAAGGGGATAACATTGGTTCAATTTTGTTGCAAGAACAAAGGCCCCCTCACAATGAAAGCCACCAACTTCAAGGAAATAAATTAGTCAAACCTATTTATGAAAAGGAAATGTTGGCCATATTGTATGCATATAAGAAATGATGCCCCTACATAATATAAATACACTTCAAGGTAAAAAAAGATCATGATAGTTTGAAGTTCTACTTGGAACAACGATTATCGTTAGAAGAGAAACAAAAATGGGTTACAAAGATGCCAATTTATGACTTTGAAATTGCTTACAAAAAATAAAAACAAAATGTAGTGGAAAATGCACTTTCAAGGAAAAAGAAAGACACGTAGAGCTTACTTTGTTCTATTTCCATTCCAAAATCTGATTGGTTAGAAAAATCAAGGATATAATGGCAGCAAGATTAGAAGATATGAAATATAGTTCAACAAATCCAAGAGTACCCAAGTCCATTAGATAAATTTGTGTGGAAGAATGATTCATTGTGGTATCATAATCACCAATGTTTATATAAGAATTCCCAACTCAAATAGAAGGTCCTTTTGGAACTACATCTCCTATAGGAGGACATTCAGGGTTCTTGAAAACTTACCACAGGATCCAAAAGTATTTTTTCTAAGAAGGTCTTAAAACTGATGTTCGAAAGTTTGTGGTTGAATGTTTGGTTTTCCAACAAAATAAGGGAGATACAATAAACACCCCATGTCTCCTACAACCAATATACATACCAAATAAACATTGAGAAGAGGTCTCAATGGATTTTATTACAGGTTTACCCATGTCCAAAAGAAAGAATGCCATCATGGTAGGGGTGGTTCAACTCATGAAATATGGCCATTTTCTCTCTCTTTCACATTTGTTTAAACAAGGTATAGTAGCTACATCATTCATTGAAATAGTTCAAAATCTACATGGAATCCCAAAGATTATTGTAAGTGATAGAGATACCATTTTCAATGGTAATTTTTGGATTGAATTATTTCCTTATTTGGGTACTCAATTGGCTCACATATCCTCTTGCCATCCTAAATCCAATGGGGAAACTAATATTTTTAATAAATGTTTAGAAGTGTATCTTAATTTATTTTCATATGATAAAAAAACACAATGGGTCAAGTGGTTTTCCTTGGAAGAATGGTGGCACAACACATCCTTCGATACTTCATAAAAAATGTCCCCATTTATGGGAATTTATGGATATCATTATCCATCCATCACATCACCCTTGAGAGGTAAAGTGAGGGTTCAAGTAGTGGAGGAGAACATAGAGAACCAACACGAGTTTCTCAAACTATTGGAAGAGAACTTGGTTACAATGAAAAATAGGATGGAACAAGTAGATCAACATTGCAGTGAAATGGACTTTGAACTAGAGGTTTCAGTATTTCTGATGTCACAACCATAAAATAAATGTACCTTAAGTAAACAATGTCCCTATGAGGTGTTGCAGAGGATTGGAAGTATGGATTACAAATTGGAGTTGCCTCTGTCTTCACATGTGCATCCAATGTTTCATATTTCTTTCTTAAAGAAGACAATTGGTGACAAGATTCCAATTCAAACTATTTTACCAGATATTAAAACAAGAATCAAGCAACTACAAAATTGAGAAAATACATAGTACCTCATCAAGTAGAAGAACCTACCAGTAGAAGAGGCAACATGGGAAGATGAGTTATTCATGTAGAAACATCCAAAACATATTAGGTGTTGATGGAAACACGTGTTTTAAGGGGAAGACCATGTTAATCCCTAGAGATTGAGTTACAACATTTCTATTTTTAGATTAGTGTTTTCATGTTCTATAAACTTTCATGGATATTCCACTGGAACAGTTCATCATGTTAGATCTGATAAATAAAATTGAAATCTACACTATGAAGGTTAAATTCATTTAGATTCCAAAATGTTTAGTTATTGATTTTATGTTTGTGCATGAAATATATTAAATGTGAAAAATAGAGAACAATAGAATAAAATAACACATCAACCAGAAAATAACACAATTTTTTTCTCTGTGAAACCCTTATAGGAGAAAACCCAACAAGAAGGTGAGGTTTATTTGCTATGTTTTCTCTAGTATGAAAATAATGTAAATACAAAGGAGAGGGCACTCTCTATGGAGTCACCTAAGACTTGTGGCTAGTTATCCTACTACAAAACATTAATGCCGTCTATTATTGTCTCAAATTTTCTCACTCCAAGTTGATCTTCTCTTCTATGGAAAAAATTACAATAACATAGAATGGAACCTCTTCTCCTTATAGTGTCCTAGTATTTAAAATAGATCAATAAATATCTATGGTTAGGGTTTTTACTTCTTCAACCCTTGATGACATAGTCATAAAAGTATTGGAAGAGAAACAACTATATGCAAAGTTTTTCAAGTGTTCCTTTGGGATTCAAAAAGTCCAATATTTGGGTCAAATTCTATCTCATGAAGGCATCAGAGTTGTAACACCCTGGGTTTTAAGCCTCATATTAAATAATGTATTTTGTTAAGTTATGAAAATCCAAAGTGCCTAAACAATTGAAAGAGGCCAGTGTTCCTAGGAAATATAATGTTTTGATCATTATTAATAATATATACATCATTGGATGAAAGACATATAAGGACAAAAGAGATAGGGGGCTATGATTCCACAATAGAGGGGGCTTAAGGGGCTAAGTAATTATTATATATTTATTTACCAATTTTGGTTAATGGAGAATAACAATTATGTGAGCCTCTTGGGAGAAAGGCCAAGTGGTTCCTTGATTCCAAGAATTACATAAACCCATATTTAGTCTGGGGTGGGGGTTCTCACTCCCATTTTTGTTCTTGTTTTTTTGTTGGTTTCTTCATTCATTCACACATTTTTCACTCATGCACTCATTCACTCAATTTCTCATTGTTCCCACCTTTCATCGGGATTTCATTCCATTCATTCTTTTACCCACTTGTCTTTCCTCATTTGTATCTTGGCTTGGGAAAGGAAAATGAACTATTGAGGAACAACCATGGTATGGTTGGTTGTAGAGACTGCTGGTGTAATCCAACCATGAATCAAGACCTTCATGTCTAGTATTCTTTGGTCTGTGTCTAGTCTTTCTCACAGTTGAAAGTCTTGAGAGTACCAACATGGAGATTATGGACTGGA
This sequence comes from Picea engelmannii, assembly GCA_009831015.1. NCBI lineage: Eukaryota > Viridiplantae > Streptophyta > Pinopsida > Pinales > Pinaceae > Picea > Picea engelmannii. Next base: position 226,598 of record ML780226.1, on the reverse strand, counting down.
TACAATGGATCCATGGAAGGAGATGGATAGCCTAAGGGACTGCATGGTAGAGAAGGGTGAGTCCGTTCTCTTGGGTTGTGTAGGTCGGGTAGAAGAGTGTTAGGTACTTGGATTGTTGTGGGTGTTGAGAAGCCTATGAGAGCTTGAGTGTTGACTGGTTTGGGAAGCCGAGTGACACTCTGGAACCATCCTTGTGGATTCAGAGCCCTGGCTCGGGGGTGACATTGTTGTTGAGACTTAGAACAACAGTGTCTACGGTTCGGTGGAACGTCCTTGGTCCACAACTAGTTGATGTATTTTTTTAGAAAATATAATTTCTCTCTTTAATGGTAATTTACCCATGTATATTTATTTCTCTATGTATTTAATTATCTATGAATTATGCATCTATAATATGCATGCTTGTTGGTCATTGTTGTTCATGTCGTATGGTTCATTTCTTTTATTTTTAGCATGAATCTTGATCAATGCATGTGAATATTTCATGCATCCTTGTTATTTAAATTTAGATTAGAGATTGAATTAGTCTAGAATGGGACTTGAAGTTAGAGTGCCTGGCCTGTAGGTGGATGGGTAGGTTACAAATTGGTATAAGAGTTCTAGTTTTCAACACTGAACCTGGATGGGCTGTGTAAGTGGAAATTGAAGCAAAACGTTCATAAAGAATCATTGCCGAAATGGAAAAATTTCAAGTTACATAGACTTCATGAGTGTTAGGAAGATGCTTAGAGAACACCTTAACTATGTTTGAAAGCTCAAGTGGTGTAGCGGTTTAGGAAACTGCAATGGTCATTGATTTGGGGCCACAAAGATTTGACCTGGTCCATTAGATATGTTTGAAAAGGTATGAGTCCTTCATAACCGCCAGATATGGAAAATGAGCATGGTGGTTAAGCATCGAAGTCCTTCAGACGTTGCCACTCTGGATTTTTTAAGTTCTTTGTCATAAAAGAGGAAAAATCCCCAAAACTCCGGAGTTCCGGAGTGAATCTATGTTGTAGATAACTAAGAGGAGTACATGACCGTTGGATTTGTCCAAGGAAATATCTAGGTCGTTGGATCAAACACAGATCAGGAGGGAAGCACAGTGGAGAAGATCAAATTCCAGCTGTCATATATGCGCGCGAGCGAGTGTGAGTCGTAGATCTCATGAAAATTTAGAGGTTCGATACTCCTGGAGAAGTGAGTCCTTAAGATTCTAGGAAGAATATCTCCAGAAGTCCCAAAATCCGAAGTAAATATGGACCCTCTTTTTGGGGGGACACATGTCCATAGATTAGCGATTATTTGCTAATTCAGTGTTCAGGAATTTTGAAGTCTTCTGGTGAGAGATCCTCCAAAGTAGAGAGTCCCGAAGTCCTGAGGCGCCGGAGTGAAGTGGCATGATGACGTCACCTAGGGTGATGTGGAACCACTTTATACATGCCACATGTCATCTTGTTTTGTTCATTTCATAGATCTTTTGTGCCAACTATAACTTGACACGTTTCACCTGTAGAATGGGTCATGTGTCATCTCTGTATTTTCACCATGTATCACCCCCTTATGCGTAGTTGTTGATGAGACTCTAGAAGTTCAGAGATTTGACATTCGGGGATATGGGAGTATGTTTTTACAGGAACCTCAAAAGAACAAAGCTCTGGAGAGGCTCGCCAGTTCAACATTTGGGAAATATAGGTTTGATGTTGTAAGAGCCTCTGAAGTCTAAAGCTCTGGAGAACCCAAGTAATGATACTCCAAAGAGCCTCTCCTGAATTTCACCAATTCAACGTTCGGAGGGAGTTATGTGTGGTATAGGAAAAACCTTTGAAGCCCAAAGTTGATAAGTTATGGAGCCTTGAAACTCCGAAGAAGGTTCTGTTGGAAAGTTTGCTAGTTCAACATTCGGGGAAAATGAAGTGTGATGAAGTTGAAACCATCAAAGCTTGAAGTTCCAGAGCCCTGAAGTCCCAAAGCTACGGATCATGATTTTTAGCTAAGCATAGGGTCATAACCATGGTCACACATTATTGAGAGATGAAGGAAAAAGGGTTAGTTTCTGAAAATTGTTTTAAATACAACAAGGGGGCTAGTGGCCAATTTTTTTTATTTTGAAGAAATAAAAGTTCTAAGGAAGGATTAATTCTATGGTTTCGAGCCATGGTCACTTGGGGAGGTGGTTTGAAGGAAGCACCTGTGAATAATTTAATTCTGTATCGGCTAAGCGATAACATGGAAGTGTCATATGCTGCAAACTAATATATATTCTTCATGAATTGAAAGGATCTGTAGCATTTTCTGGAAAAAGTTGTTTATCATATGCTTAATTCTAATAAAATGGTCACTTTCACATTTTTCATAATTAAGGGGTTTAAAAATATCATTTCAGAATTCATATTCAAGAAATGGAAGAAGGAGAGGGAGCTTCCAGCCATGATAAAGTGGCCAAAGATCATAATATTAGCGTTGGTAATGCAGAGATATAATCCAACAGACACAAGGGAAGAGGGGAGTAAGAAACATTGATAGAAACTATAAAAAGCCTGAAAATAGAAGAGAAGAGCTACGAAGCAGACAATTAGAGACTGATGAGAGAATAAAGTTAGATAAATTCTCAAGTGATGCATATCTTAAATCAATTGCAAATGAAAACAAAGAATGGCTCAAAACAAGAGGAAGAACGCAGGTATCATGAAAGAAGAGATGATTGGAGAAGAGATGGTTTTTCAAGAAGTGATAGCAGAACACATATCCATTACTCACCTACTTACTCAGTAAGAAGGTCTTAAGAATATGAAGACTCCATGAGTAGTCTAGAGGTGTCTTCTATTAGGCATCAAAGAGGAAGACATGAATTGGATAGTTTGCAAGGAGAATTGAGGAATCTTAAGCCACCATCCTTTGATAGTGAAAGAGAAAGGGAATATGATGTTGAGGTATGGTTTTTTGGACTCAGGAGATATTTTCGATTGCATAACTATTCATCAAACCTAGAAGACAAAATTTCCACCTACCATTTACATGAGAAAGCTGCTATGTGGTGGCACCAACTGAAGCAGTTTGAGCATATTAATGAGAATAGGATCACTTGGAAGTAGTTCAAGAAGTATTTTCAGAAGGAGTACCTCTCAGAGCACTTATATGACAAGAAAATGAAAGAGTTCTTTGAAATTAGGCTGGGAAGAGAAACCATGTCAGAGTATGAGAAGAAGTTCTTGGCGTTGTTAAAGTATGTAGGGTTCATAAATGATGAGAAGGTGAAAATACAAAGTTTTTTGAGTGGATTGACATCATTTTATAAATAAAAGATTTGGTATGATGAGCCCAAGACCTTTACTAAGACCATTAGGAAGTCTAAGTACATGTATGAGCAAGGCCAAGTCAAATAATTCATGCAGAAATATCAGAAGGATACGAAGAAGGAGAAGTTTGATAAGTGGAAGAAGGGATTCAAACCTCCTTTCAATAGAAGTGAACTTAATATGAATCACCAAGACCAATATGCTAAGGATGAATCCAAGAAAGAAGACTCCTTGGGAAAAAGGGGAAGACCACGAATCCAATGTTGGGGATGCAAAGAAGATCATCTATATAAGGATTTCCCACACAGAAAGGACAGAGTGAAGACCATGCACAATGTCCAAGAGGCTACAATAGTAGAAGAGATGGGAAGGATTTATGCAACCTTAGATGATCGACAAGTAGAGTACCAATCCAATACGATCGAGGTGGGAAGTAAGATAATAAATCAACTTGTTTCTATTTTAATTGATTCAGGAGCAAGTCATTTTTACATTGATCCTAAAATAGTGGATAGTTTATGTTTGGAGAAAATTAATCTTGGAAAATATAGTTTGTTTCAGCTAGCCACTGGAACCAAAAGGAGAATCCATGATATGGTAAGAGGTTTCTCCATAAGTCTTAATGGTGTGAATACTAGTGTTGATCTAAATATCATACCATTGGGGTCTTATGATATTCTAATTGGAATGGATTGGTTGTACAAGCATCATGTTGTCCTAGATTGTCATAACAAGATAGTTACATGTCTTTATGAAGAAGGAAAATAGAGAACTGTGAAAGGTGTTCCAAGACCTATCTCTATAAGACATATTTCATCCTTACAACTAAACAGGAGTTTCAAAAAAGGATGTCAATTATATGCAACCCATGTGGAGGAGCTAGAAAAGACAAAAGGGCCAAGCCTTGAAGATTTCTTGGTACTATAAGAGTTTGAAGATTTATTCCAAGAAATACTAGGGTTTCCACCAAAAAGGGAAATAAATTTCTCTATTGATTTAGTGCCAGGAGCTTCCCTAGTATCGAAAACACCTTATAGAATGAGTACACTAGAGTTAAAATAATTACAAATTAAGTTGGAAGAATTGTTGAATAAATGATACATATGTCCAAGTGTTTCACCTTGGGAAGCACCAATACTCTTTGTCAAAAAGAAAGACGGAACTTCGAAGTTGTGTATTGAATTTCGATAGCTGAATAAGTCCACTATAAAGAACAAGTATCCTCTACCCAAAATTGATGACTTCTTTGATTAGCTAAGAGGAGGAAAGATATTTTCAAAGATAGACTTGAGTTCAAGTTACCATAAGGTAATAATCAAAGAAGAAGACATCTAGAAGAAAAACTTTAGAACCGGGTATGGGCATTATGAATTTGTAGTGGTGACATTTGGATTGTCCAATGCACCAACTGCCTTTATGTGCTCAATGAATGGAATATTCATAAATTACTTGGATAAGTTTGTCATAGCATTCATGGACGACATACTTTTCTATTCTAATTCAAAGGAAGAGCATGAACATCACCTAAGATTGGTATTGCAAGTGCTGAGGTAACACCAGTTGTACATAAATCTAAGTAAGTGTTACTTTTACCAAGAACATAGCCATTACGTGGGGCACATTATTTCAGAACAAGGTATAATAGTATACCCAAAGAATATTGAAGCCATTAGAGGATGGCCAACACCCAAGAATGTTTCCGAAGACAAATATTTTATGGGGTTAGCTGGTTACTACAAAATATTTATAGCAAGGTTCTCTAAGATTTCTCATCCCATCACTTATTTCCAAAAGAAGGGAATTAAATTTGAATGGGCATCTGAGTGTGAAGAGAAATTTAATCTATTGAAGGAATTACTTACTAGTGCACCTATTTTAAATATTGTTGACCCAAATGAAATTTTTGTGGTATGTACAAATGCATGTAAGGAAGGACTCGGTGGATTCCTCACTCAAAATGGACATGTCATTGGTTACGAGTCCATAAATCTTAAAGAACATGAGAGGAACTATGCCACACATGACTTCAAACTTGCTACCATTGTTCACGCATTGAATATGTGGAGGATTTGTCTCATGGAGAAGATATTTGAACTAAGATTAGACCACTATGGTCTGAAATATGTTTTTGAACAACCAAATTTGAATGCCAGGAAAACAATAGGGATGAAATTTTTAAGTGAATACGAATTTGACATAAAGCATATCAAAGGAAAGGAAAATAAATTTTCCGATGCACTTAGTAGAAGAGTACATATCATGCATGCTATAACTGTTAGTATGCTTTAGTTAGTCTGGAAGAGAAAAAATTTAGAGGTTGTTGTTACAGATCAACATTACCTACAGGTAAAGGAAATCTTACAAGAAGAAAATGTACAACAGAAAATGAAAGAGTATGAGATGAAAGAAGATGGATTACTTATGCATAAAAATAGAGTTTATGTTCCTAGTTCCAGAGAACTCGAGAATTTGGTATTAAAATAAATGCATAATGTTCCATATGTTGGACATCTCGGTTACCAGAAAACAATTGCAGCAGTGAGAAGCCAATTCTTTTGGTCCGGAATAAAAAAACATGTTGTTGATTACATCTCCAGATGTATGTAATGTCAGAGAGTGAAGGCTGAGCATAGACACCCATCGGTAATTCTTTTGGTCCGGAATAAAAAAACATGTTGTTGATTACATCTCCAGATGTATGTAATGTCAGAGAGTGAAGGCTGAGCATAGACACCCATCGGTTTTCCTATAGTCCTTACTAATTCCATAAAAGAAATGGGAAGTGGTAACCATTGAATTTATAACAAAATTGCCTAGGATAATAGGACAACATGATTCGATCATGGTAGTGGTTGATAAATTAACAAAGGTTGCTCATTTTGTTCCTATAAAAACAACTCATACAACAACTAATATTGCATAAATTTACATGAAAGAGATTGCTAGGTTGCATGGGATAACTAGGACAATTGTCTCGAACAGAGACACAAATTTTACTTCAAATTTTTGGAGGGGATTATTTAAAGGATTTGGTACAAATATGAACTTTAGCACATCATACCATCCACATTCATATGGGCATACAAAGAGAGTAAACCGAATAATTGAAGACATGTTGAGAATGTATGTGATGGATAAGCCATCCAATTGGGAAGATTACTTGCACTTGGTTGAGCTTGCCTAAACTAATGGGTATCAAGATTCATTGAAAATAAGCCCATTTGAAAATTTGTATGGTAGGAAATGAAATACTCCAGTGAGTTGGGACAACCCAATAGAAAGAGTGGTACTTGGGATAGAATTTCTCAAGGATATGAAAGACCAAATGGTTAAGATTAAGAAGAATTTAAAGGCAAAAAAATATAGACATAAATTTTATGAAAATAAGAACATGAGAGTTGGAGAATTTAAAGTGGGGGAGCATGTGATTTTAAAAGTGAATCCCAAGAAGAGCTCTTTGAATTTGGGTAGTTGCACAAATATGGCAGCCAGATTCTATGGTCCATTTGAGATATTGGACAAAATAGGGCCAATTGAATACATGATTGCATTGCCTACCTCCATGAATGTGCATAATGTATTTCATGTCTCTTTTCTAAAAAAATATGTACATGATCCTAACCATGTTATTGATTGACATCTGATTCAAGTAGAGACAAAGGGATACTTTTAGGTCCAACCAACACGAATATTGGACATACAATTCAAAATGATCTAAAATCGAGTTATGGAGTTGGTAAAAGTCCAGTGGACCCACTACGGTCCTGAAGATGCTAACTCAGGAGAATGAAGATGCCATACGGGCGAAGTACCTGCAAATTTTTGAATAAATTTTTAGATTTTGTTCTCTATTTTGTATATGCACTGAGGACAGTGCCAAAATAAGGGGAAGGGGATGTAACACCCTGGGTTTTAGGCCACACATTAAATAATGTATTTTTTTTAAGTTGTGAAAGGCCAGGGTGCCTAAACAATTGAAATAGACCAGTGTTCCTGGGAAATGTAATGTTTTGATAATTATTAATAATAAATACATTGTTGGTTGGAAGACAGGAAAGGACAAAAGAGATAGGGGCTACGATTCCACGAGAGGGTGCTTAGGGGGCTAAGTAATTATTTTATGTTTTATTTACCCATTTTTGTTAATGGAGAATAACAATTATGTGAGATTCTTGGGAGGAAGGACAAGTGGTTCCTTGATTCCAAGAATTACATAAACCCATCTTTGGTCTGGGGTGGGGGTTTTAACTCTTGTTCTCATTCTTTTTCTTCTTCTAGTTTCTTCATTCATTCACACATTTTTCTCTCATGCACTCATTCACCCAATTCCTCACTGTTCACACATTTCATTGGGATTTCACTCCATTCATTCTTTCACCCGCTTGTATTTCCTCATTCGTGTCTTGGATTGGGAAAGGAAAATGAATTGTTGAAGAACAACCATGGTATGGTTGGATGTAGAGACTGATGGTGTAATCCAGCCATGAATCAAGACCTGCACGTCTGAGATGCTTTGGTCTGTCCCCAGTCTTGCTCAGAGCTTTGAGTCCTGAGAGTCCTAGCATGGAGATTCTAGATCGACTGCATTGGAGCCCTGGAAGGAGATGGAAAACATGAGGGACTACATGGAAGAGACGGGGGGGTCCATTCTCTTGGGTTGTGCAGGCTACATAGAAGAGAGCTGGGTACTTGGATTGTTGTGGGTGTTGGGAATCCTCTGAGAGCTTCATTTCTGAATGGTTTCGTAAGCTGAGTGACCCTCTAGAAATGTCTTTGTGGATTCATAGCCCTGGCTCAAGGGTTTCATTTCTATTTAGACTTGGAACAACAATGTCTATAGTTGGGTGGAACTTCCTTGTTTTTCATCCATTTGGTGTCTTGTTTTAGAAAATATAAGTGCTCTCTTTTATGTTTATTAACCTGTGTGTCTTGATTTCACTGTGTATTTAATTATCTATGAATTCTACATTTATAATATGCATGCTTGTTGGTTATTGTCGTGCATTTCATATGGTTCATTTCTTTTATGTTTAGCATGAATCTTGATCAATGCATGTGAATATTTCATGCATCCTTGTTATTTAAAGTTAGATCAGAGGTCGAATTAGTCCAGAACGAGACTTGAAGTTAGCATGCTCGACGTGTAGGTGGTTGGGTACATTACAAGAGTGGACCTTAACAATATTAAATCTATTATGGAATGACCAATTCACAAAACCTTAAATAATATTAGAGGATTCTCAGGATTGATGGGCTAGTACTGCAAGTTTATCAAGAATTGCGATCAAATAGAAATGCCTCTAACAATGTTATTAAAAAATGAGGCATTTTCTTGGACTCAAGAAGCAACCAAATATTTTGAAAAACATAAGGAGGATATGTGTAAAACTCGAGTCCTTTCCATACCTAACTTCAAAAAAACCTTTATTGTGTAGTTTGATGCCTAAGGGGATAACATTAGTTCAGTTTTGTTGCAAGAAGGAAGGCCCCCTCACAATGAAAGCCACCAACTTCAAGGAAATAAATTAGTCAAACCTATTTATGAAAAGGAAATGTTGGCCATATTGTATGAATATAAGAAATGGTGCCCCTACATAATAGGAAGACATTTCAAGATAAAAACAGATCATGATAGTTTGAAGTTCTACTTGGAACAACGATTATTATTAGAAGAGAAACAAAAATGGGTTACAAAAATGCCAATTTATGACTTTGAAATTTCTTACAAAAAATAAAAACAAAATGCAATGGAAAATGAACTTTCAAGGAAAAAGCAAGACACGTAGAGCTTACTTTGTGCTATTTCCATTCCAAAATATGATTGGCTAGAAAAATCAAGGATATAATGGAAGCAAGATCATAAGATATGCAATATAGTTCAACAACTCAAAGAGTACCGCAGTCCATTAGATAAATTTGTGTGGAAGAATGATTCATTGTGGTATCATAATCACAAATGTTTATATAAGAATTCCCAAATAAAATAGAAGGTCCTTTTGGAACTACATACTTCTCCTATATGAGGACATTCAAGGTGTTATCACTGAAATTTCGTCCGCACATGGCGACAAGAACTCAACATCGTCAAAAACAGGAATGAAGCTATTTATGGCACTAAATCACATTCACAACATTGCAAAAGGGTCAAAAACTATACAAAGTAACCAAAAATTGAAGGGCGCTTTACAGAATCTGGGTGCGCGCGCACATGCGCAGGACAACAACGTACAATTCGCACATGAGCGCACGATGCGCGGCTGTTGGTGCAAAAACACGCGCACCTGCTAAACGACGCATTTATTGAAATTGGTCGGCCTCCCAACCACTAATGGATCAGCTCCCAAGCCGATTTGACATCAAATCTGAGATGAATCCGCATGGTAGGCTGGTCAAAGACCTAATTGAGCCCTAAAGAGCCCCTTTTCACACTCCAAGGAGGTTACATAATCACCCAATGCCATGTTATAAAAAGCCATGAAGAACCATCATTTTCTCAAGGAATTTCATGTATTGTTATGCTGCTAAGATTGTTAAGGACTCATTCTTTGACAATAACACATTAGCACCATTTCATTGAGCTATCCACCTCTCTCTTGAGTGGATATGCTTTGAGTTCTTTCACCATCATTTTCATCTTTCTCATTGTAAGGAGAGCAAGTTTGTGAGGGCCTCAAGAGCCTTCCTTTGGAGGAAGAAGGAACCACAGTTCCCTTTCTTCATTGTGCTTTGGATTTAATCAATAGACCAGCTCAAAACATTGGTGATATTGGTCTTGTTGTCTTTGTTATTTACTTTTCCATATGCTCATAGTTTTAGTTTGTTTTCATTTATTTCTTGTTTATAGTTTTGTTGTTTCTCTTTCTAACTCTTTCCTCTAC
>ML780226.1:173862-207766 GCA_009831015.1 Picea engelmannii | reverse complement strand
GTTGTCTTTGTTATTTACTTTTCCATATGCTCATAGTTTTAGTTTGTTTTCATTTATTTCTTGTTTATAGTTTTGTTGTTTCTCTTTCTAACTCTTTCCTCTACAGCTGTCATGCCTAGCAAGACCCAACTGGGCATGTAAGCACCCTTTATTTGCTCACCAAGTGACAAATTGGGTGAAAACACAAGGTTCTTTAAAACTTACCACATGATCAAGAATTATTTTTTCTAAGAAGGTCTTAAAACTGATGTTCGAAAGTTTGCGTTTGAATGTTTGGTTTTCCAACAAAATAAGGGAGATACAATAAATACCCCATGTCTCCTACAACCAATATCCATACCAAATAAACATTGAGAAGAGGTCTCTATGGATTTTATTATAGGTCTACCCATGTCCAAAAGAAAGAATTCCATCATGGTAGGGGTGGTTCAACTCACAAAATATGGCCATTTTCTCTCTCATTCTCATTTTTTTAAACAAGGTATAGTAATTACATCATTCATTGAAATAGTTCAAAAGCTACATGGAATCCCAAACATTATTGTAAGTGATAGAGATCCAATTTTCAATGGTAATTTTGGATTGAATTATTTTGTTATTTGGGTACTCAATTGGCTCACATATCCTCTTACCATCCTAAATCCAATGGGAAAACTAATATTTTGAATAAATGTTTAGAAGTGTATCTTAATTTATTTTCATATTATAAAAAAACACAATGGGTCAAGTGGTTTCCCTTGGAAGAATGGTGGTACAACACATCCTTCGACACTTCATAGAAAATGTCCCCATTTATGGGAATTTATGGATATCATCATCCACCCATCGCATCACCCTTGAGAGGTAAAGTGAGGGTTCAAGTAGTGGAGGAACACATAGAGCACCAACAAGATGTTCTCAAACTATTGGAGGAGAACTTGGTTACAATGCAAAATAGGATGGAACAAGTAGATCAACATTGTAGTGAAATGGACTTTGAAGTGGAGGTTTCAGTATTTCTGTTGTCACAACCATACAATAAATGTACCTTAAGTAAACAATGTCCCTATGAGGTTTTGCACAAGATTGGAAGTATGGATTACAAATTGGAGTTTCCTCTGTCTTCACATGTGCATCCAATGTTTCATATTTCTCTCTTAAAGAAGACAATTGGTGACAAGATTCCAATTCAAACTATTTTACCAGATATTAAAACAAGAATCAAGAAATTACAATATTGAGAAAATACATAGTACCTCATCAAGTGGAAGAACCTACCAGTAGAACAGGCAACATGGGAAGATGAGTTCTTCATGTAGAAACATCCAAAACTCATTAGGCGTTGATGGAAACACGTGTTTTAAGGGGAAGACCATGTTAATCCCTAGATAAATCCCTAAAGATTGAGTTACAACATTTCTATTTTTATATTAGCATTGTCATGTTCTATAAATTATCATGGATATTCCAATGGAACAGTTCATCATGACAGATTTGATAAATAAAATTGAAATCTACACTATGAAGGTTAAATTCATTTAGATTCCATAATCTTTAGTTATTGATTTTATGTTTGTGCATGAAATATATGAAATGTGAAAAATAGAGAACAATAGAATAAAATCACACATCAACCACAAAATAACACAAAGTTTTTCTATGGGAAACCCTTATAGGAGAAAACCCAACTAGAAGGTGAGGTTTCTTTTCTATGCTTTCTCTAGTATGGAAATAATGCAAGTACAAAGGAGAGGGCACTCTCTATGGAGTCATCTAAGACTTGTGGCCAGTTATCCTACTACAAAACATTAATGCCTTTTATTATCATCTCAAATTTTCTCACTCCAAGTTGATATTATCTTCTATGGAAAAAAATACAATAACATAGAATGTTTCCCTTCTCCTCCTAGTGTCCTAGTATTTAAAATAACTCAATAGCTATCTAGGGTTAGGGTTTTGGCTTTTTCAACCCTTGATTGTGATAAGGTTTTGTACCTTCTAGAATCTTCTTGAAATTCCTTACATGGATAACCACATAGGAATGGGTAATGAGGTTTGACGTCGCATCCTCTCATACCATGGTGGTCAACACAATAGGTGAGCCTATGGGAGGCATAACTTTCTCATACAAGATCTAATTGATGTTATTTTCGCATCGTTACAAAGATTTTCATGTGTAGAATAGTGTCATGGAGTGCAATATACCATTGGGAAATTCTTTACCCCCCAGAATGCCTTTTTATGCCACAAAATGTATGTATAAGGTTACAAACCCCAATTTTACAAACTGGGACCTGTCATTAAGATGACCCTGGAAGTTGAGTCCAATTTTTTCCAGTTTGAAAGAATCAAGATAGATGAAAAATAATATAATGATCTAATACAGATCATACCTCCTTATTTAGGGAGGATTTTGGTCCCAAAAATATTTACTGAATGAGGTGAGGAAATATTTCCTTTACTCGAGTCTCCCTAGAGTACCACTTTTCTTTTCTTGGAAGTTGTCCTTTCATCCCATTCTACAAAAATTCATGTTTCCCTTGTCTTGTAGTTATATACCTCTTTCGAAAAGATGTGTCCTCTACCAACTCTACAAAGCATCTGGTGTTAAGTCCTCTATGGAAGGTACAACCTACTCCTCCTCTCCATAAAACATGGAAGACTCATAGAGTTTGATATTCTCCACATTCACTACAGAGTAAATGTGCATGTATGAGGGTAGATTGAATTTGTATGAATTATCTGCCACCTTTTCCAATACTTCAAAAGGACCATAACATAATGCCTTAATATTTTTACCAGAACCTTGTAGTCTTTCCTTATTTAGCCGTACCTATACTCTGTCTCCCACTCTAAATGCTCTCTTTGTTCTGTGTTGGTCATGTCTAGCCTTCTACTTTTCCTGCAACTTATTCATCGTACCTTGTACTTGAAAATGGATCTAGTTGACATTCTCAACATATTTTTTTTATTTTAATGCAAATCCTATGAGGTCCTCCCTCACTCCTCCTTGCTATCCATATACAACATATAAGGGTGAAGGTGAAAAATATCCAAATCAATTTCCAAAAGGTGACTTACCAATAAAAATGTGGATTTCTCTATTATAAGAGTGTTGTATATAGATCAAAATTTCATCCCAATTCTTCGTAGGATTTTGATTGTAACCCCTCAAAAGCAATACCAAAGTTTGATTGACTACTTGTTCCTTCCAATCTTTCTATGGATGAAATGTTGTATATCTCTTCAATTTAGTGTCCATATTCTCCCAAAATGTGATCCAAATTGCAATGAGAAATATGGTATCCCTATCTGAGATGATGCTCCCTGGTACTCCAAAGTACACCCAAACCTGTTCAAAGAACTTGTTTTTTGTTTTTTTTCCATTGATGTTATTTCTACAAGGAATGAGAATGTACATCTTGTTGAACCTGTCAACCACCACAAATAGATAGTCATGTCCCTTCTTGGTTGTTGGTAACCCTCCCACAAAATCCATGGAAATGCTTTCCCTAGGTTGAGTAGGTACAGGGAAGGGATAGTATAGGCCTTGCTTCCTGTTGTTGGGATTGTTGGTACAACAAATTATACATCCTCTAATATATTTTACTAAATATTCTTGTGTTTTGGGCCAGTACACATACCTCTTTAAGTTGGAAAGTATGTTTCCAATTCCAAAATTTCCTACAACCTTAGAGGTGTGAGACTCTCTAATAATCTGCAATTGTTCACCTTTAGGGACACAGATATTGTCGAGCTTGTAGAGTAAAAAATTTTGGAAATGATAGTTATCATTGATGCCACCTTATTCCATATGAATTTTTCCTTGTAGCTACTAAAACACCTCCTTTAAGTCCTCATGTTTTTTGTATGCCTATTCGTATGCATCATGGATAAAAATCTCCATGTACATCAAAGTTCCCAAAGATGTAATATTTGATGTAGTTGGCCTTGAAAGAATCTCTTCCAACTTGTTTGTGTTTCCCTTATTATCTTTCTGACTAGATGAAATTGTTGTAAGAAACCCTTCCATTTGCAGTTCCTGATTTGTTATAACTTACTATAGGATCATAAATACTGGAGTGGTTGGAGATCTGTGTGGATGATGGTCCCCTTTCCCATCAAATATTTCTTTAAATTTTTGAAGACTTGTACCAAGACATAGATCTCCTTGTCATGGCTAGGGTATTTGAGGACCACTCCGTGAAATACTTCAGAATAATAGCAAACATGTATTCCTCCCTACGTCAATATTTCTCCTGCGATATACCCACTTTCATCTGTATCCACTTTGAAGAGATTCTACAAGTCTGGTACTGCAAGAACCATTGCTTCACTGACCTTTCTTTGTATCTCATCAAAGGAATCATATTGATACTTCCCCCACTGGAAACTCTTTCTTCCCACTGCTATTGCATAGAGTGGTATACATACTATTGAAAATTAATCTATGAAGTTCCACACATATTTTGTTTCCCCATCAAATCTCCTAACTTATGTGCAATTTGTATAAATTGGCTATTTCATGATGGTCTCCATCTTTGTGGGATTTATCTTGAGATTTCCTCCATTGGTAAAAAAAAGCCTAGATACACAAAATAATATTGAGAAAACTCACATTTCTTGATATTGGACAAAATTTGGTGCTTCTTCAGGGTCTCTAACACCTACATAAGATGTGAGATTTTCTCTTCGTGGGTGGCACTATAAACCAATATATCATCCAATTATGAAATGATAAATGAATCTAGATAAGGGAATAAAAAATCATTCATTATTCTCATAAATGAATCTAGTGTGTTGCATAAACTGAATGACATAACCAACGACTCATACAAACCTTTCCTTGTCTTGAAGGAAATATTCCAGGTATCTTCTTCTTTGACTCATACCTAGTGATATCCTAATTTGAAATCCATCTTGGTGAAGTACTTGGTCACTGCAGCTCATCCAATAGATCATTGATCCTGGGAAGAGTGTACCTATTATTTAGTGTAATATTTTTCAATGATTTGTAATTGATACACATTCTCCGGGTCTCATCCTTTTTGGGAACAATTATGATGGGTGACCCACAAGGTGAGATACTTGGTCAAATCGCACCCTACTCCAATAATTTTTACAACTGCATCATTACTTAGTTTTCTTCTAGAACATAATGTCTATATAGGCCAATATTCGACAAAGTGGAGTCTGACAATAATTGAATTCCACCCTCCACTTCCCTCTTGGTCATATCCCTCTAGGAACCTGGAACACTCCCATGTGTGCCTTTAGAAACTCCTCCAATTCATTTTTCTACTCCTTAGTACATTATTCCAAGTATGTATTTAATTTTAATGACTCTTCACTAGATTGATTTTCCCTTAGGAAAAGTAAAACATATTTCTTACTATAAATAATCATCTTCTTGCCTTGGTTAGCACTTACTAGTGAGATCTTTGACATTCCTTTATGTGTGTTGATGATGTAGGGCTTCCCATCCTTGATTAGTTAGTATTTCTTGTCTCTTTCCATGAAGATTCCATCCCTCATATACATGTAGGGTCTTCCAATCACTACTCAACATATGTCAAGGGGTACTACATCCAATTCCACTTCATCAATAAATCAACACTTATAGAAAATTTAATCTTACACTATTTCATTACCTTGATATCTGCATCTTTGTTTATCCATTCGAATGGATATGGGATAGGATGATTGTGAAACTCCAATCGAAGATTTCTAACTAGATCCATTGTTATGATATTATCCTATGAACCATAGTCAAACAAAGCATCTATCTTTGTCTTCCTGAACTAAATATTGATGTCGAAGAGTTTGGTCATCTCCTTCTCTTCTTGATGATGAAGTATACTCATATTCACATCCTTCTGCATTGATATGCATAAAATCTTCTCATCCACATCCGAGCTACTTTCAACTTGATTGTTCAAATATATGGATAGAATATTCTTTTTTTCTTCCTTCTTGTGGTTCTTTATGTTCAACTCTAGATGTAGTTTCCAACACTTTTCCTCAATGTGACCATCAATATTGCAATGATTTCAATGGTTGTTGGGATCGTTTCACTAATGTGTAGTGGTTTTTATCTTCTTGTTCTTTCCCCCTTTCCACTTATTCTTCCCCTCCTTGGAAGCTTCCTGGTGCTCTTTCTACTTGGAATTGCTTGGCTTCCTTTTCTTGTGGCCTATGTTTTCTAGATATTGTGCCTATACACATGCCTCGTCCACTATCCTTGGATTGAAAAAGAATCACTTACTTTCATAGATGGCTATGTCGATTCTCCAGATACATGAGGAGTACATATATGTTCTTGGTATAGATACCCATCATAGTGGCCATGTTTTTAAACTTAGTGGTGTACTCCTATACACTTTTCCTTTGCTTCTACACAAAGTAGTTGTTGGATTACTGAGAAGGGGCGTGAATCCGTAATAGAGAAATTGAATCATTTTTAACCATAAAATGCAAGTGTTATATCAATGAATCATTCTCATACAATAGTTGCAAAGTAAATAAAAAATGAACAAATGAGCAATCATACACATACACAGTACACCAGTGTTTTTACGTGGGAACCCAAAGAGGGAGAAAACCACATAATGATTTTTCTTATATGTCTTTAAGAATTACATTCATTGGAAGAACCAACTATTGGAGCCGCCCTTGTTTTTCACCTCGCACAATTTTCAATTTTTGATACTTGAGATCTAAAGTTGCTTTTCTTCTCCTTCCTAAATCCTAAAGCTCTGAAATCTTGTCCCATGAATAGCAATGCTTTTCCACTTTCAAAAAGGGTCCATTTTTCACAAGTATGTTTGCTCTTTTGTTTTATTTCGGGGTCTCTCAAGTCGAACACTTTATTTCTTGAATTCACAAGTCCCGACTCGCGAAAATGCAAACTCGGTTCTAATTTTCATCCAAGGCATTAACTAGGGTAAAACCTTTAACCCATGATTAGACGTCGTCGGGTTTTCGCGCCTCGGCATCCGTTAGACCTGAGTTTTTGTTCTTGTAGCCCCAATAGCCGAGAACACGATGACTTTGTGATAACCTTGGTCAAAGACTAAGGGTAAAAATTAACCACGGTTAATTTTGATTCTCGGCACTTCGTCACTCGACACTTTCTTTCATCAAGTTAAGGTATCCAAAACTCTGATTCACGAAGTTGTGACATAATTATAACGAGATTAATTAGTCTCCTAATCTAAGATTTCCTTCTCTTAATTTGAGCCTTAATTATCGCCACATTGCGATATCGCAGCTCGGCATATCATTCTCCCAAAAGTTTGTCTTCGAATTCCCGAGTCACGATATGGCGATTAAGTTTATTATATAATTAAGGATGCGTCAAATCACAGTTATTGTTAATTAAGCTAAATCGACACTCGTAGTCTCGCGAGTTGTAAAGTCAGAATGTTATAGGGAAATTCACGATGCGGAGAAAAGAGAGGAAATGATTTAAGTCCCTAAGATTTGATTTTTTAAATTAAAATGAGATACGTCCCGCGCATCGAGGTTTGCACACTTCACGATGTAGCTGCTTGCTCCATAACCCGAATGCCTGTCAAGACGTCGAACATTGATGACATTAATGAAGATTTAGGGTAAATCCACGAATAAATAAGATCATATTTATACAATAAATTTGGTTTTATTTGCGATTTGACAGAATTATTTCAAAGGTATAGAGTTTTCAAATATATACGAGAGTTTCATTCCTTTTAAACATTTCTCATAAGCGCACAAAGCTCACCTTGCTCCGAGGAAACTCATTTCTGCATGTATACACAGGTCTATTACAGAAGAGCGAAAAAGCAAGCATCAGCCATGGCCCCAAGAAGAGAAGCGAAAGAGAATGTCGAGGTTGCAGCGCAGGGCCCAGACAACGTCTTAGATACTTCACCTCGGACTGGTGGCTCAGTGCCCACCTGGTCATTTATTTCAGACATTCTGCAATCCGAGTTGGTAAACTATTCAGACTCAGATGACGATGACAATGATATTGTAAGGGACGACCTGAACACTAAGTACAAAACAATTGTTCAGTCGAGAATTCACCTGGTTGCAACGAGACCTTGGTTTCTCCCATACTATGACATGATCCGATGGGCATTGGATCACATCGACCTGCCCACCAGAACTATCGTAAATGATCGACAGGTCACGGTCGGGACTTTCAGGCCGGAGCATATCCAATCTATGTATAAGCTCCCAACGACTTCTGAATATATATATGGTAATGAATTCCTGGAGGAATTCAAAAAGAAGGAGTGAAAAGAATTTGACAAAACCATGCCTGGTTTGATAAAAGATTGGGTTTCGCGCTCTGCAACATTCAGAGCTAATGACAAGGGTGTGTATTCAATTTCTTTGTTGGAGCCACAGTATATGTATGTGGCGATGATGACTTGTCGGCTTTTCGGAAGGGAGGATACCATGCATTTTTACATCCAATGGGTACCTCTCATCTTTTAGGTAGCATAAGGTTCCTCATTCAATTGGGCAAAAATTCTCTTCGATAGTTTGTTCAATAGGGTCACAGAGTACCGGGAGCAAAAAGCAGCCGGGAGACCATCCAGATTCTTCATGTCCGCGTATATCATGGACGCGATATGCTCCATGATGCCTTTTCCTTTGATGAATTGGGCTTGGAGTCCAACACAAGAAAAAACTGTGCATGAGTACCACGACAAGCTGTGGGAAAATAATGCAAATAAGTTTATTTATGAGATTTTCAACTGGGTGATGGTGCCCCTACACATCACCATTTTTGGTCTTTCGCCACCCCGTATCTCAGATAACATTGTTGAGAATCTGAGCCATATCGCAGACTGGTATGTAGAAGAAGAATTCTCCTATTTGAGAGTGTTCGGAGCTGTTGTTCCTCCTCTGGCGCTACCACTATTCATCCCCGACAAGCTAGCTTGTCGCGAGATTGATCGTCAAACAGTGATCGGCGGAGTGAGTAAAGAGCTCAAGGCGTCATCGAAGAAGGTATGGCCATTTTTCCCTATCTGGCTAAATTCCTATTCCTTATTAGATTTCGGACATGCTAAGGCTGAGGCTGCAGCCTTAGAAGACTTGAGCCTAGTCTCTATTGAGTACAAAAAGCATGATCCAAAGAGAATTGTAAGCACCCATTTGGGAAATTGTGGATTAAAGAGGTTCGAACACGAGTGTTCGCCCTCAGATGATGTTTTTCGAGGGGCGAGGTCCTATTCAAAAGTGCAATTTTGAATCAGATCTCTAGCACCCGAAGATAGGGCCGCTGTTTTAAAATTTCAGGAGCATAGGAAAAGATGTCTCCCAGTGGTGCTAGGAGGCTTAGGCTTTTCCAAGGATAAAGAGAAGGAGGCTGAAAGCTCTGAGGGCCAAACTTCTAACATCGAAAAACGTCAGGAAGAACAACAGGAGAAGAATCCCGAGAAGGAGAAGAATCCCGAGTAGAAGGAGAATCCTGAGCAGGAAAAGAATCCAGAAACAAAAGAAGGGACTACTGACCCACCCAAGGAACACAGTCCAGAGGTGGAAGTAAAAAACACAGATCTGCCAGAGACTTAGAATCCAGAGACAGAGACGAAGGCCTCTGATCCTCCGAAGGAGCAAGGCTCACTCGACACACCAGGAAAGGCAACGAAGCAAATCGGGGAACCAATCACTTTTGTCACCCCTTTGCAGTCAACGCAGGGAAACATACAGGAAGGATGGATTTTTGGCGAATAATTAAGGCCCATCAGAGCAGAAGAACTTCCCCCCAATGAGTTCTTCTTCGACAAAAAAAGAAAGGCAGTTGTGAAAAGGGAGTTCTCCCAGGAGGAAGGATCAACTGTCAAAAAGTTCAAAGTGATGACCGATGGGATGAATAAAAGGAAAGATGAATTTGCCATGGAGATTGCAGGTACACTAGGAACGTATGTGACAACAAATCAATTCTCGGTCTCAGCGTTAAAGAATCAACTCAAAGCAAAGAATCACCTGATCAAGACTCTTGAAGCCAGAGTAGCTTCGGCAGCAAAAAGCACTAAGGGTCAAGTGAGTGGAGAAATAGAGCTGGCCCGATTGGCCGATAAGAAAGAAATCAAAGTCCTCAAAACCAAACTGGAACAAGCAAATTCGGTGATCCGAGATGGTCGGGTACAATCGGGTCAGCAGAGAGATATGATCACACACCTGCAGGCTCAGTTGGAGGTCACAGAAAGAAAGGTAATCGACGTCGAGATTGTTAAATCCCGAGCAACCGATATTCGGAGAAGGATCTCCTCCGCTCAACAAAGTCTGCTAAACAAAGTAGGAGAGATTCGAGAAGACTGCTTGTTAATGCATCAGATCTTTGAGAATCTGATTAGCAAAGAGAGAAATGCAGAAGCTGCTTGGATCGCTTTCCAAGAAGCAGTGATTGCCACTAACAATAGGTTTTCAGCAGGGTCTCCCGGGCTCACCATTGCTGAACAGACTAGGGGTAATATTTTGTTAAAAAAGTGGGAACATGATATTACTTTAAGCAAGGAACAGGCCCAGAAAGTGACAAATTTATTACAGGAAGCTTGCAATGCCATAAAAGGTGAGCTGTTAGGGATGGAGAGTGAAGTTGACTCAGAGACGCTAAGGCAGATGAATATGGATCGGATTTCCCTCGACATGAAGGAGAAGAATGAGAAAAATTTGGTAGAAATCTCTAAGATGGACAGGGTAGATATGGCTCAAATTGATGAACATTTGATTCAACCCAGCACACAACTCGGCGCCCTTAATATCGTTGATGCACACATGGATGATAAACTCCCATAGTTAGCCCGAGAGTGCTATTTTGCCGAAGCCAGTTGTCAAGCCGAGCCTTCACAACTTGTATCCCAGTTTGTGGACAAGTGTATCATGTACACTGAATCCATGCGAGGACAGACACCTGGCACTTCTTGAAGATAGAGTAGGTGAAATGGGGTGACTTTTCTCCCCCCAGCTATCAAGCAGAACCTCCAAAGCTTGTATTCCATTTTATGGACAAATGTATCATATGCATTAAATCTAAGCAAAAACAAGCACCTGGCACTTTTTTGAAAGTGGATTCGGATAGATGGAGTGATTTTGCTTCTCTGAACCGAGAGGCAAATTTTGTATAAATAGATCACAAAAAGAAAAGATCAGGGTTGGACTTTTTGGTATCGATTAGAATAGAGTTTTTTCATGAAAGAAGTTAATACAAGCAAATTTGAAGATTCCCGATCCTGTCACGACTGTGTTACAAGTTTTTTTCGTTATGTTTCTTGTTTCTTTTCATTTTTCTCTACATAATTGATGTGTATCACTATAATTTAGTACGACCACTACTATAGTGAAGGAATTTTATCTTTCTGTAATTGCTTCTTGTCTTTCCTCTGCACCAGCTATCAGCGGGTGTAAGACCAATTTGTAGTTTACAGAATTTTATGCTTTTTACACTTTGTCAATTATTTCTATGTCAATTTCTTCTTCTGTGTTTACGTGAGTTTTCTACTGACATGAACTTTACGTTATTTATAGCTAAATGTTTTTCTCTCATTCCACATCTTTTACTAAAAATAATACAGTTACGGGAAAGGGCCTTTAGTTTGCACTTTTATTCTGTTCTTTATGTGAAAATTTCTCTTATTTCGACCGAATTGAAACAACGTTGAAATCTCTTGTTAAATCATTTCCATGCTAATACTATTCCTCAATGACTGTACCTACAACAACTCAACCTAATATTCAACCCGGATTATCTAATCAAATACATATCACTTTAAATCTTTTTGATACAATCCTCAAAACTGCAAACACCCGGGAAGAATTGGAACATTCATGAGTAGCCATTGAATAAGATATTATTACACAGGAACAGTTGGAAGCTAGACAGCGAGAACGTAGAAATCCCCATTAGCTTCTTGTATCGAAGGTTAGTGTAATCCTTTATCAACCTTTATTATACTTCCGGATGCCTTGACACTGTGCTTTTAAGCCTTAAGTACAGACTCAGGAACAACATCTTTTTGGCGCCATTGTCGGGGAGCGAAGTTACGAAATCTTTTCCCTGGTAAAACGACAAATTATTTCGTTGATAGTGTTACTCTTTGATAGTGAACATAGAGTACACACAATTTTAAGGCTTTTTAATCTTTCACTTGGTGACTCTACTAAAACACAAACTGGCGTCTGGTAGAAGACATACTAGACAGAACCCGGATGGCAAGCTGATTACGCCTGTTAATAATCCTGAAAAAATTTTAAGAGCGAGAGGGTCGTTTGAGGCAACCGCTTCAATCAAAAAACCCAAGAACCCACTTTCAAAGACTAAATGCCCTTCAGAACCTCCTACTTCCTGCAGTCCCCTATCTGATATCCAAGATCTGGAAACAAACTACTCAGAACTTAGGAGTGAGCTACATCAGACTTTTCCATCTATAAACAAGGGAAAAGGTCCTCTGGAAAGATCGTTGTCATTTGACATACCAACCTTTCTTCAACAGAACTTCCCAGTTTCACCTGATTCAAAAAAGTGTGTTACACCCTCTTTTTCCACTCCCAAGTCAATGGCAGGCATCGGAGGAGGAGGTGGAGGACAACCAAATGTCCCTCCTCCTGGAGTATTTGCAAAAGTAGCGGTAAGATACGCTCCCTTGGTTTTACCCATTCCACTCCATGATTTACCTGACAACTACATCAAAAATATTCCTAAGTTCACTGGAGAGGGAGATCTAACCGCAGCCGAGCATATAAACTTTTTTGACCAATTCGCAAATATCTGTGGTATCGAACACGAAGATGTCTATTCGAGGCTACTTGTCCAGACCTTCGAAGGACAGGTCCGAACTTGGTTTCGGAGTCTTCCTGTAGCCTCTATTCAGACAAATGACGCCTTGGAAGATGATTTCCTCAAACAATGGGGAGAGAGAAAGGATCACTTGTATTACCTTACCGAGTTTGGGTCCCTAAAGAAAAGGAACTCGGAAACCGTTATGGAATTTATTCTGATATTTAACAAACTTTATAATAAAATTCCAACCGCTGTTAAACCTTCCGAACCCTCAGCCAAAGTAACCTTTGCGGGAGCCTTCGAACCTGATTTTGCATTGCTTTTGTGAGAAAGAAGAGGAGCCACATTGAATAGAATGCAAGACGATGCTGTCGAAATAGAATCTAATATGATGGCTTCGGGTAAGTTAAAAGCTAAAGTAGAAACTGGAAACCGTGATAATAGATGCTATAAGGAACCAGCGGGTCCTTCCGGGTCAAATAGATACACTGACGATAGAGTGGATGATATGGCCCGAATAATTAAAGATCTGTCTAACAAAATCTCTAGGATGGAGATGGATCAGGCTAAAGCTGATTCTTCTAACAAAAGGGACTTCAGGAGAAACCCAAATCCCCAAAATCAACAGAGGCAAATAAAGAATGAAGGTAAAAAAATACAAGCTCCACTAAAAAACGAAAATTTTATAGGAGCAAGCGACCTCCAAGATTTCAGAGATTTGGAAGATGAAGTTGCATGTTTCGGTGATGAGTGTTCGCAGCCATTTCTGACCAGGGAAGACTATGAGAAATCCTTAAATACTCCTCAACCATCTAATGAAGAAGAAGAAGGTGATCATACTGACCTCTGTGTATCTCAACCAGAAACAGAAATGATAGCGGCTGATTTTCAACCCAGATACAATCTGAGATCAAAAAATAGGCCCACCTCAATTGACCAACCTAAGAAAATCCTGCCAAGGGGTCAATCTCATGAACCTCCTTTGGAAGAGACATTGCTACCCAGCAATAAAGTCAAGATAACAAAGACTCAAGAGTCTGAGGTGAAAAAAGATGAAACCCAAACAAAGGAAACAGGGCCGATAGATAAAGTTACATCTGCGACTAAGGTCGCAAGTGATAAAGAAATCCAGACAAACAAGTCGGAAGAAAAAATCTCGGAGCTATTAACCAAAGAAACGGATAAGTCCAATACATCTTACAATTTTGAAAATGAATTAAATAAAATTAAGATACCGATTCCTTTGGTAGAATTAGCAAAGAATCCCACTTATCGAAAGCAAATTTCCAAAGTGATGGGTGTTTATGAGCCAGAAAGTCACTCTGACATTATCAACCTAGAAGATGACAGACCTAACATCACCTTTGGTCCTCATTTTGAGGGATTCAAAGACAATGTCGCTCCTTTCTATATCACCCTGAATATACATGACCAGTTACTGCATAACTGCATGTTAGACTCCAGGGCTTCACATAATGTTATGCCCAAAACTATAATGGAGAGGTTGGGGCTCCAGATCACTAGACCCTATGGAGACCTATACTCGTTTGATTCAAGAAAGGTTAAATGTATGGGAATGATAAAAGATCTGGTAGTTACCCTAGCTCAGGTCCCGGTCAAGAGTATCTTGATGGATGTGGTAATTGCAGATATCCCCCCCAAATATGGTATGTTATTATCCAGATCATGGGGAGCCAAGTTGGGGGGTTCTCTACAATTGGACATGTCATATGCCACAATCCCAATTTTCGGTGGTCAGTTTACCCGTTTGTACCGAGAAACAATATTAGCATACACTGTCAGTGATCCTTTGAATCCAAATAACTTCCCCATTTACGTTGCAGACCAAGATCTGGGGAATTGCATATTATCTTTTGATGATGGTTTAGATGGGTGTCCAGAAGAACTTGATATGAAGCAGGAGGAGCTTAGCCCCTTGACTAAAGAACTATGCAGAAATGGTATCTGGAAAATGTACTTCGATGGCGCTTCATCTTCTGAAGGAGCTGGTGCTGGCATACTTTTGGTAGCACCTGAAGGTACGTTTACTGTTCCTTTATCATATCGCTTGCAGTGGGACATAGATTACACCAATAACATATGCGAGTATGAAGCATTAGTCTTAGGTTTAGAGGCTGCAAAGAAGTTAAACATAAAAAAATTGGAGGTTTACGGTGATGCTGAATTGATAGTAAAACAAGTAAACCGACAATACCTAGACAAACATCCCAGATTGAGAACATACAGGAATTGCGCTTGGGATTTAATGGAGAATTTTTTCTCATCTATAAAAGTCCATTTTATTCCTCGTACAGAGAATCTACATGCTGACGCATTGGCTAAGGCAGCCTCGACCTTTTCCTCTCCCACGAATGTTAAACTGAAATATCATATTGAAATCAGATATAAACCCTCTATACCAGACAATATCCGACACTGGCAAGTTTTCGAAGATGACAAACAAATTCAGAAATTTCTTATAGAAATAGGCGAGTTCTCTGAGACCCATCCAGATCAAGAAAACCAAAACGACCCGATGTGGATTATGCAAGAAGATGAAGATCCTGAAACCTTCCGAGAAAAAATAGTGGATCATCGCATGTTGGTCCTCAAAAATAACCAAATCCCGAAAGGCTTAATCCCTTTGGAAAGACTCTTCAATCAGAACGACATACCTGTGAAATCCACTTTGCAGCCCCAACTAGAAGAAGTGGAATATTGCAACATAGGAACTGAAAAAGATTCCAAGATAGTAAAGATATCTAAATTCCTCCCTCCTAAGGTAAAAGACCAGTATAGGGACTTACTCAGATAGTATAAAGATGTTTTCGCCTGGTCCTATGATGAGCTTCAAACATATGATACTTCTATAATTGAGAACAAGATACCTTTGAAACCCGGAGTCAAGCCTTTTAGGCAAAAGCTCAGGTAGTTTAACCCCATTTTGTTGCCTGTTATTGAAAAGGAAGTTAAGAAGCTTTTAGACGTGAAAATAATTGTACCTCTAAGATACTCAGACTGGGTAGCAAATTTGGTCCCTATCAGAAAAAAGAAGGGAGAAATCAGACTATGTGTAGATTTCTGGAACTTAAACAGGTCCTCTCTTAAATATAATTATCCACTTCCTAAAATGGACCACGTCCTAGAAAGGGTAGTTGGAGAAAATCGAATGTCTATGATAGATGGGTTTTCTGGGTACAACCAAATCGCCATGAACGAGCAAGACAGAGAAAAAATTGCCTTCACCACACCATGGGGTACATTCATGTATGATAAAATGCCTTTTGGTTTAATGAATGCAGGGGCTACCTTCCAGCGCACCATGGATATCGCTTTCATTGGAGAAAGAGATAAGTTCGTAGTAATCTACCTTGACGATTTGACGGTTTTTTCTAAAACCAATGAAGAACATTTGATCCATCTAAAACAAACTTTCGAAAAATGCCGTAGGTATGGTCTGTCTTTGAACGCAAAGAAATCACATTTCGCTATGCAGGAAGGTAAGCTTCTGGGGCATATCATATTTAAATATGGGATCAAGATTGATCCTAAGAGGGTTGAAGCGATACAAACTATCAGTATTCCTAGAAACGTTAAAGAAATTCAATCTTTCTTAGGTACAATAAATTTTTTACGAAGGTTTATACCAAATTTCGCTGAGATTGTCAAACTGATCACAGGAATGCTGAAGAAAGATAGAAGAGTAAACTGGACGACCGAGGCTAAAGCGTCGTTCGAGCATATTAAAAAAGTCATCAGCGAGGCACCTGTGTTAACAAGCCCAGATTGCTTGAAAGATTTCCTCATCTTCTCATTTGCTTCTCAACATACTATCGCCGCAGTGTTGCTGCAAAAAGATGATGAAGGTTTTGAATGCTCGATTGCATTTTTTAGCAAGAGCCTCAGGGACGCCGAACTAAAATATGATATAATAGAAAAATAGGCGTACGCAATGGTGAAAGCACTAAAATCATTCAGAACTTACGTTCTGCATTCAAAAATTATCACATACGTACCAACCAGTGCTATGAAGGATATATTGGTACAGTCGGATAGTGATGGAAAACGAGGGCGTTGGCTCGCTAAAATACAAGAATTTGATCTGGAAATCAAGCCTACTAAATTGATAAAGGGAAAGGGTCTGGCCAAACTTTTGGCTGAGTCAAACCTTAGAGCTCTTAACATCAATTGCCTATAGGGGGAAGACGAAGATACACGTTTGCAAGAGCTGGATGACCAAACATATCCAAGCGAGGTTGAAGAAAAATTCATGTCGTCAGACTGGTATAAAGATATAATTTTTTATTTGTTAAACCTGAAATGCCCAGATGGACTAACACCAGCCAAACACAGGACCTTAAAACTCCACGCTGTAAAATATTGCATCTCCAAAAATCAACTATACTGGAAGGATCCACTTGGGTTCTTACTGGTCTGTCTGGTTGAATCGGAAACTTCACGGGTCATAGAATAATTTCATGAAGGAATCTGTGGAGGACACCATGCATGGAGAGCCACAACATATAAAATATTGAGGGTCGGATACTATTGGCCGAAACTATTTTGGGATGTCAATGCCAAAGTATGTGCCTGTTACTCGTGTCAAATTTTCACTGGTAAACAGAAACTCCTTGCAATACCACTCGTTCCAATCAAAACTGAAGCCCCGTTTCAACAATGGGGATTAGACTTTATAGGGGAAATTAATCCCCATTCCATTGCTCAGCATAAGTGGATCTTAACGGCCATAGATTATTTTACAAAGTGGGTGGAAGCAATTCCGACCAAAAGGGCAACAGAGTCGGTGGTGATTGACTTCTTGAAAGATAACATATTGTCAAGATTCGGGTGTCCCCGAAATATTGTTACCGACAATGCCCAGGCTTTCAAGTCCATGGCTATGATTGACTTCTGCCAGAAATACAGTATCGTTCTCGGCCATTCCACTTCTTATTACCCTCAGGGAAATGGGCTGGCTGAATCATCTAATAAGAACCTGGTAAACATAATAAAAAAGGTACTGAACGAAAACAAGAGGTCCTGGCATATACATTTGAAGCACGCATTGTGGGCAAACCGCATCAGCACTAAAAGGTCTATCGACATTTCACCGTTTCAGATGGTATATGGGACCGAGGCGGTTCTGCCTATAAACTTAGCATTGCCAGTGATGAAATTATGACATGATCAAAACGAAGAGCCCAATCATGTAACCAGGAGAATTAACCAACTGATTGAGGTTCAACAGCTCAGAGTGGAGGTTGATGAGAAAATGAAGAAATACCAGGATGATATGAAAGCATTGTTCGATCTCAAGGCGAAAGATAGAGATTTCCTCCCAGGTGACTTAGTGTTAAGATGGGATGCGAGAAGGGAAGAAGCCGCAAAACATGGCAAATTTGACCACCTTTGGTATGGACCATTCAGGGTCTCGGCTCCAGAAGGAAAAAATTCCTTTCTTCTGGAAAATATTGATGGAGAAGTTCTCAACGCCCCTGTCAACGGGCGATATCTAAAGCACTACATGACGTGACAGTCGTCATATGAAAAAGGAAATAAAATAAAATAAAGAAAAAAATAAAGAAATTGTATATATTTGTACATAAATAAATTTTATTATGAGTTTTTGTACATATTTATGTTTTTTCTCAAGCATTTATTTTTAATTTTTGGTTTTCCTTCCTAAATTCTCGACGCATTTTAAATCAAATTCGTATTTATTTTTGCAGGATTCCAGCTGCAGACGAAACTAGCTAAAGAAATAAGGTGCAGATCGGTGTGGGAAATAGGACGACATAAAATAGGTGATACATAAGATAATTCATAGCCCACAAAGTAATTGAAAAGAAAAGACAGAGGTGAGTTTTCTTAATACTCAGGTCATGAAAGGTTGTTTTAGCAATCTAAGGTAATATTGTTCAATTTGCAATATAAAATTTAGATAACAGGATTATTTTTGGCTTTATAATCCTCAAAACAAACAATTTGAGTGAATATATTAAAATCCAAGAGCAGCCAGTCATAATTTTTGTTCCCAAATGCATTCGAAAACTAGTCCAGAACTGTTGTGACCTTTTTTATATTAAGCCATTTAATTGCTGCCTTGTTTTCTGTCTATATTTGGGCCTAACTTTTAGTAAGTCACTGTCTTCCCAAGCCTTTGGGAAGGGATAAATATTTTTCTTTTCAAACCTCAGGGATTTCGGAACAGATCTTAATAAGAAAGTTGGTCCTCATAACTACTTGATCTTCTGCTAATCTAAGGAACGTTTATAGTGATCCTAACTTTCCTAGGTTTTTCAACAGCGTCAAAAAAATCAAAGCTTGCTTAAATAGGATATTCCTTGAAATTTTATTATTCTCCCCTGTCTCCCTAAGAACCAAAGGTCTTGTGAGGGTCAAAGGAAGGTTGATACAGAGTAATCAAAATAAGTTGACAGACCTTCGATAAAAAAATATTACACAGATCTTAACCCTAATATAAACTGATTGCTCCCATATTCGTGTTTTAAAAGTAAATACTGAGACAGGTGGTGAAAGGAAATTCAGAAATGATTGCCCCCACCTAGTCCATTAAGACGATGAAAGGAAATTTAGAAATGATTTCCTTCGTCTTAGCGTTTAAACGCATAAATATTTTCCGAAGTGGTGAAAATAAATTCAGTAAAAAAGGGTCAGAAAACTTCACCGGGGTACTGAACAGGCTCGCTGGCAGTGAAGCAATGTCTGAGAGATCTGTAAGTCTATTATACATAAACATCAATCTACTCTGGTAATCAATGCTTTCTGAAAACCTGATCATTTCCCCAAATTCCGATGGGACTTCCCTATTTTAGATTATATAATATCATTCTTTTGATGCGAGCTAAGAATCACAAGACCTGTTGAATATCCTAGGAACATTACGAATGTATTAAAGCGTTCCCCAAACTTAGTAGCGAGAAAGGGAAAATTGTGAAAGTGACTTCAGCTGTGTTTAGAAAGAGTATCTGAGTTCGAAAAATTCCTGGGGTTACAAGTGAAATTTCCCTCCCCTTCTATCTTTTTCCTTGATTTTTCTGATTGATTTTAGCCTATGACTTCATTTACCCAATTTCCGCACCTGGTCTACTGTTCTTCCCGCCTCACAGGGAAGCGGGATCCCTAGTTGGAGCCTATGTTGGAGCCTCCCTTGTTTTTCACCTCGCACAATTTTCAATTTTTGATACTTGTAATCTAAAGTTGCTTTTCTTCTCCTTCCGAAATCATAAAGCTCTAAAATCTTGTCCCATGAATAGCAATGTTTTTCCACTTTCAAAAAGGGTCAATTTTTCGCAAGTATGTTTTCTCTTTTGTTTCATTTCGGGGTCTCGCAAGTCAAACACTTTATTTCTTAAATTCACAAGTCCTGAGTCGCGAAAATGCGAACTCGGTTCTAATTTTCGTCCAAGGCATTAACTAGGGTAAAACCTTTAACCCATGATTAGACGTCGTCGGGTTTTCATGCCTCGGCATCTGTTAGACCTGAGTTTTTGTTCTTGCATCCCCGATAGCCGAGAACACGATGAATTTGTGATGACCTTGGTCAGAGACTAAGGGTAAAAATTAACCACGGTTAATTTTGATTCTCGGCACTTCGTCACTCGGCACTTTCTTTCATCAAGTTAAGGTATCCAAAACTCCGATTCACGAAGTTGCGACATAATTATAACGAGATTAATTAGTCACCTAATCTAAGATTTCCTTCTCTTAATTCGAGCCTTAATTATCGCCACATCACGATATCGCGGCTCGGCATATCATTCTCCCAAAATTTTGTCCTCGAATTCCCGAGTCGCGATATGGAGATTAAGTTAATTATATAATTAAGGATGCGTCAAATCACGGTTATTGTTAATTAAGCTAAATCGACACTCGTAGTCTCGCGAGTTGTAAAGTAAGAATGTTATAGGGAAATTCACGATGCGGCGAAAAGCGAGGAAATGATTTAAGTCCCTAAGATTTGATTTTTTAAATTAAAATGAGATACGTCCCGCGCATCGAGGTTTGCACACTTCACGATGTAGCTGCTTGCTCCATAACCCGACTTCCTGTCAAGACGTCGAACATTGATGACATTAATGAAGATTTAGGGTAAATCCACGAATAAATAAGATCGGATTTATACAATAAATTTGGTTTTATTTACGATTTGACAGACTTATTTCAAAGGTACAAAGTTTTCAAATATATACGAGAGTTTCATTCTTTTTAAACATTTCTCATAAGCGCACAGAGCTCATCTTGCTCCGAGGAAACTCATTTCCGCATGTATACACAGGTCTATTGCAGAAGAGAAAAAAAGAAAGCATTAGCCATGGCCCCAAGAAGAGCAGTGAAAGTGAATGTCGAGGTTGCAGTGCAGGGCCCAGACGACATCTCAGATACTTCACCTCGAACTGGCGGCTCAGTGCCCACCTGGTCGTTTATTTCAGACATTCTGCAATCCGAGTTGGTAAACTATTCAGACTCAGATGACGATGACAATGATATTGTAAGGGACGACCTGAACACTAAGTACAAAACAATTGTTTGGTCGGGAATGCACCTGGTTGCAACTAGACCTCAGTTGCTCCCATACTACGACATGATCCGATGGGCATTGGATCACATCGACCTGCCCACCAGAACTATCGTAAATGACCGACAGGTCACGGTCGAGACTTTCAGGCCGGAGCATATCCAATCTATGTATAAGCTCCTAGCGACTTCTGAATATATATATAGCAATGAATTCTTGGAGGAATTCAAAAAGAAGGAGTGCAAAGAATTTGACAAAACCATGCCTGGTTTGATAAAAGATTGGGTTTCGCGCTCCGCAACATTCAGAGCTAATGACAAGGGTGTGTATTCAATTTCTTCGTTGGAGCCACAGTATATGTATGTGGCGATGATGACTTGTTGGCTTTTCGGAAGGGAGGATACTGCACATTTTTACATCCAGTGGGTACCTCTCATCTTTCGGGTAGCAGAAGGTTCCTCATTCAATTGGGAGAAAATTCTCTCTGATAGTTTGTTCAACAGGGTCACAGAGTACCGGGAGCAAAAAGTAGCCGGGAGACCATCCGGATTCTTCATGTCCGCGTATATCATGGATGCGATATGCTCCATGATGCCTTTTCCTTTGATGAACTGGGCTTGGAGTCCAACCCAAGAAAAAACTGTGCATGAGTACCATGACAAGCTGTGGGAAAATAACGCAAATAAGTTTATTTATGATATTTTCAACTGGGTGATGGTGCCCCTACACATCGCCATTTTTGGTCTTTCGCCACCCCGCATCTCGGATAGCATTGCTGAGAATCTGAGCCATATCGCAGACTGGTACGTAGAAGAAGAATTTTCCTATTTGAGAGTGTTCGGAGCTGCTGTTATCCACATTTTTGGTCATCGGGATGATGTCATGATAGTGTCATGATAATAGAAAATCAAACTCTTTACTGAGATCATTTTCATGAGAAAGGTTTCACTTGTCAGTTTCCAAAAAACTCAGTTTAAAGATAGTTCGCAGGCTGCATATATACTCTCCGGCGAGAATCCTTAATTCCCGCAGGCTGCCTTCAGCTTGACTGCGAATTTCTCGCACTGTGCTCAAAGTCAGGATGCGGACATGTTTCTAAAGAAGGAAAATGGATGAGTTCTTGATCCTTCTAGAAGGAATCTTCTAGAAGGATGAGTTGGCTTTCGAATGGTTGGCAAAATACTGACTTTCCAGATATCTTGGGATCATTCTCTATCCAAGTAACTAAACTATATTCTCCTATATATTGAGGAGATTGCTCATGGAAAGGGTTAACAAGAGAGATTAGAAGCAATCTAGCAAGAGATTGATTGAAGAATTAGTGCAAGACTGTATGGAGGACTGATGCTACAGCAGCAAAGGACAAGAACAAGGTCATCTTATGTGGTTGATTTTCTTCATGCATGAGCAAGTGTGTGTGTCAGAGCTAGGAGCCATTGAAAGGAGACCTACGACATCAAGGCTCAGGTTGTAAGTTTTACTTTCAATTAATTTAACACATGAATATGTCCCTGTCCCATAATGATGATGTCATCTTATTACATGATTCCTTGATCACATGTATAGACTAGGTATTGAATATATTAATTTGCTTGTACTTCGATTGGTTTGTACTGTTGTGATTGGACATCACAAGAGCATCAAAGCGGAGCAAGGAACAACAGATATTTAAGGACAACGTTCATAAGGTATGTCCACTATCCATTTCTCTTAGTTCATTCAATAATCTAGATCTAGGGAAAGAGTAGTATTCTGTCTCGTTTTGTTCTAGATCCAGGTGGATCTAGGGAGGTCGGTTTGTGTCCGCACTCACGGACTTATCCTATAACAAAATTGGCGACTCCACTGGGGAACTATCCCTTTTGTCTTTTTGGATTTCTGGATTTTCTGTGGCCATTTGCTTTGGTTGCTTTGTTCTCCTGATTTGTAAATCTCTAAGTCCTCAGGATACCCTGAGTGACCTTCTGGGTCCAAAAGTCATTTTGATCTTTGCTTGATTTTTCAATTTTTTTAATACTTTCAGGAATTCCCGCACTGTGCCCATTAGCAGCCTGCGAGAACTCGGATAGTTCACACCTTGCTTATATACTCCAGTGCGAAAAGTTCGCAGTTTGCACTTAACTGGCCTGCGAGAATTTTACATTCTCGCACTGTGTCCAAGGCTTGCCTGCGGGCATATTTTGAAATTTTTTTGAAATCACATTCTAACTTTTGTAATAGCTCAGTAAGGTTGATTTAAGTCTTTTTGACTATTTGGATTACTGGCTTGCTTATTTTTTCTTTCTTTTGCTTGTTGGACTTGCTCTAGGTTTTCTAGGCTTGTTCTTGCTTTAGTCACTTGACTTTCATCTCTTATCCCTTTTTCTCTGGTCGTGTTGGCTAAGAATCAGTGATTGATTGGAAGTCAAGATTTTGATGTTTCTCTTGTACTTGTTGCTCCAAAGCGACAATTTTCATTTGCATTGAGAAACACTTTTGGTTTGTTTTTGTTTTTTCTTTCATTGAAAGTATTGGATTGGGTTGCTCTCTATATTTTGGTTTTCGTCACTCATTCATTAGAGTTCTTCTTGGAAAGTAAACTATTTGTTTTCTTTCAAGATCTTTGTTTTATCTTTGAAACACCCTTGAAAATCAAA
Organism: Picea engelmannii; assembly: GCA_009831015.1. Taxonomy (NCBI): domain Eukaryota; kingdom Viridiplantae; phylum Streptophyta; class Pinopsida; order Pinales; family Pinaceae; genus Picea; species Picea engelmannii. The sequence continues at coordinate 183,834 of ML780226.1, read as the reverse complement.
ATTGTAAAGTTTTGAAGTTTTGAGAAAGACATTTAGACATTGTTCATCAATACATGATTATTTGCATTTATATCAAAACCGGAAATTGAGCATTGCATGGGCATTATAGCATTGAGATTGATTCAAAAATTTTTCTCTCTCCCATAACTAGGATTCATCGAATGAAAAATATTACATTTCATCATATCCTTGCATTCATTGGGTCAGAGTCACACATCATTAAGTTTCACTTCCGTTGCCTCTGAGTAAACAACAACCATTTTAAAACACTGCGCAATATTAAAATTGATCTAGTAACTCTTTTATAGGGCTCTTTTACACCAACATTTAGCTTGGCTAGTGCTTTGGAGTAGGAAGAGAGACACACTCTCCAAAGCTCAAAAACACACAATAGGATCTTGAGATAGGGAGTGTAAAATTCCATTGGCCGCATATTGTCCTGGGAAGCCCTTCTAACACAAGGGTTAAGCATTAGGTCGCATTGGTGTTGGCAGGGATACTAACCTGCTCTGTTGGCATCAGTATAGAGATTGCACGTATTATGGGGGTCACTCCGAGGTATACCCACAATTATGAGTGGAAGCCTTTGAGTTGATTTCGAGCTCGATACCCTGCCTTTGCGTGTGGATCGGACTGACGACTGTTTCCCCAGGTTACTGTTGTCTGTGGTAACCTTAGTGGCCTTTCTCTCTAGGTTCTCACCCAAGGTGACTATGGAGGGGAAAGTCTCCGTGGTACCTGGAATCGACGTTGATCAAACTCACTCGGGCTCCTTGGAGAGTAAATCCACAATTACGGGCGTGGAAGCTTGCACCAGGGCGTAAGTCTGTTAAGCAGGTCGTCAACGTAACTTTTCCACCCTAGCCCCGCCCCTTCTCATATCGTTGTTGCGACGTTGGATTTCATCACCAACTAGTGGCTTCGATATTAGAAGGTATTGTTTGCTTGGTGTTTGTCTTTAGATTTTTGTTTACTAGTGTATGTTGTTGTTTTCTCGTAGTCGACCTTAGGATTTTCGTTGAGGAGTTTGTTACTCATTTACAATTGCTCCCCCGCGACGTTCGCGTAGGATGCAAGGTTTGTCTCCGGAACATCCGGAAGCTTCACGACCTTTGCACACAACAACACCTGAGGGTACCCCTAAGGACTCTCCTCGTCCGGGTGAAATCCCTCTTGTTACTTTACCACACGTGGACATAAGTGACGTCCCAGAAGTCTTTACCCCACTGCCCCAAGTACAAACCACTGATCCTCTTGCGGAATTTCGAATTACCAATACTATAGAGGATTATCGTATTCGTCGCGATGAGCGACCTTTCGGGTGCTTTCATCTTTCTGGTGACAATCTTCCAGCTACTGAATCAATCGCTGGGCCTTCTCATGGTGTAGTAGGCCAAGATACTTCTTGGTCCGGTGATTTCCGACGAGTCTTGTTTGGTACTGAATCCCCTGTCTACGAAATCATCAACCCTCCTGAGTCTCCTGAACTAGAAACTACACCAGCAACTACAACTTATCATTTTATTCTCCCTCCCGAGATGGCTCATCTTGCTATTACTTCGAATGTCCAAACTACAATTCCAGCAACCACTCTTTCTCCTATTAATACCCAGTGAACTCCTGAGGCTACTCCAAATCTACCTCCTGGTTACCATGCGTTAAATCCTATGTTGAATGCTCCGCATCCAAAACCACCTCAAACCCCCGCTGGTTCTCCAGGTGGTCCTCAGCTTCCTGGGCATCCTGTTCCCGGTTTCATCCTGACGCTCCCTCAGTTTCCTACTGGCAATCCTCATGTTGGTAGCATTATTCCGACCGTTGCACCTAATGTACAAGTTCCTGTTGGTGGTCAGGGTAGTACCTTTCCTTTTCCCGGACATACTGCCACTATTGCACAACCTACCATTGGTACACAACTTCCGGGGGGGACTATCCCTTTGGTAGGGGCACCGACCTCACCGTTAGGAAAAAACATCCCTCCTGCTTTGGCCCAGTATTGGAATCAACTTATGAAAAACTTTCCTCAAACTGCTGGGGGGCAACAAGCTGTCCCTACTCCAGGACAACCATATCCAGGGGTGACTAATCCTATCTGGGGTTCTGGTCAAACTACTCAACCCCAAACTCAAGGTCAAAATCCCTGGGGTTACTATCCTATTCTACCACCACAGGGCCAACCAGGATCTTCTCTCTGGGGGAAAACTGCATATGCTCCCACTGGACTACCGACAGGGCTTCCGCCCCAAAATCACCAGTATCCACAGGTGAATCGGCAATTGCCTTTTCTTGCTACCCTAGATTTTCCAGATTTATCTAAGATTCTCAATGATCCTATTCGTCACTCTCCCCAATGGCCTGCTATTCCTGCAAAGCTTCCATCGGACATTCCGAAATTCGATGGGAAGGAGGGAGAGGACCCGAATAATCATGTCATGACTTTCCATTTGTGGTGTTCGTCTAACTCATTAATGGACGACTCCATTAGATTGCTTCTTTTTCAAAGAACTCTTACAGGTGCTGCTGCAAAGTGGTACATTGAATTACCGCGAGGATTCTTTTCTGATTTCAACACCCTTGCGATGGATTTTTTGACACATTACCAGTTACCAATCCGTTACGACACTGGAACTGAGATTTTAACCTCTTTCAAACAAAGTACGAGCACTCATATATCTGATCATATTCATGAGTGGCGACGAAGGAGACGTCTCATCAAACTTGAGCTTCCTGATCAGTTACTGGCAGAATGGTTTACGAAATATTTTGTAAAAAAAATCGGTAAAGACATTGCTATGGGTGGTGTTGTCACTGAAGAGCAGGCTATTAGTCGTGCTCAGTATTTGGATCTCGTTTATTCGCAAACGGGAACTTTGTATGATTTACTACCCGACTTACCTCGTCCTGGTACTTCTACCTCTTCTGCACCTCCGATTGCCTCGCATGCAGCCGATGGTGTGATTGGTTCCACTCATAGCCAATTGCATTCCATTTCCTCCGCAACCCCAAAATCCACATCTTCTAATGTACAAAGTGCTCCGTCTCCTGCTCCTTCCCCCAGTAAAACCTTAGAAGTGAACGTTGTTCAATCTACACCCACCGGTAAGACTAAGTCTAGAAAAGGGAGAGGCAAGAATAAGGAGGGTAAAAACAACAATCCTAACGAACAAACCAAACCACCTCCTGTTGATGACCGGGATAAACGCAAGCCACGCTATCCTTTCCTTATGTGTGGTGACGATCACTACACGAAGGATTGTCCGAGACGTGCCGAGGTCACCAAGTTCCTTCAAGGAACACCGAAACCTTCTACACCAGCAGTCTTGTCTCAACCTTTCCCGTCTCAACAACAGGCTTCGTTGGTCATCCATGACCAACCATCTACCTCTACACAGTCTTATGTTTTGATGTGCACTGGTGATTCTACGAAGAATAATGTTACACTTACCACTAGAGCTAAAGACTATACTCCTTCTAAGGAGAAAGTTGAAGACCTACCTCCCGATTTGGTACAGCCTTCTCCACCAAATCCATCTACCAATGGTCCTCTTCATATCGAAAGACCAAGTCTTGATACAGTTTTACGACCCCCCAAAGGTGTCGTTAAGAATTTGGCATTCAATCCTCATGCTAGGGTGGCCCAGAACTATAGCATTGTCGAAGATCTAGCCCAAGCTCCCTCAGCAATGTCTGCCCTCGAAGTCCTTCAGTCTTGTCCTACACAGCGAAGGGCTCTGTTGAAAGCGATAGGTGGAATTGATCCTACGGATTCGAATTTGATAGTCTTTAACTTGGATGATCATATTCCAAGGTTACCCCCACAACTTGCATTTCAGATACAGGTTGTGGTCGCCGATAAAATCATTTGTCGGACGGTTGTTGATGAAGGGGCCTCTACGTGTGTAATGTCTTTTTCTTGTTGGAAAGCTATTGGCTCTCCACCGTTAACGGAATCACAAAACACTTTGCGAGCCTTCAACGACTCCGGTTTTAAGCCATATGGTGTTCTTTTGTCGTTGCCTATTACTTTAGAAGGTAAGACCGTTCAGATAGAAGTGGAAGTTTTCGATACTCCTTTGGATTATAATCTTCTACTTGGACAAAGTTGGGTCGATTCTATGTGTGCTGTCATGTCAACCATTTTCCGTGTCCTACGTTTTCCTCACCAAGGCAAAGTGGTCACGGTTGATCAACTTGCTTTCTTTAACGCCGATACTCGCACGGGCAATGTACCATTCATAGCAAACACCCCACCGGGTTATGAGAATGTTGGAGTCGGTCTTTTGAAAGATTCGTCGTTAATGGGTACCTTTCCCATACCACCACCACCCAATATTCCAAGCCCGTTAGTTGCATCAATTAACATGATCTCTACCATGCCTTGTGAACTTCCCGTGTCTCTCGACCCGTGGATAGTCCCTGATCCTGGAGATCATGTTCGTTTCGGCGACGTTATGTCGTTGAGTCCGGTTGAGTCCGCTTACCAAGCTATTCAATCGGCACATGCTCTTAACTCTTCTTGTGAAGAGTTGTCTCCTGATCCTTTCCGTGTTGTTTTTCCAACCGACGAGATGATCATGTCTGTCTTGGATGACAACCCTTGGGACGATGGACATCATCATTCCATACTGTTTCTGGAACAACAGACTCTTAAGAACTATCAACGGATTTCGACTCCGTCGACCGTTGTTGTTATTACGACTGTTCCTGGACATACACGAGATGTGTTTGCAGAAGGGAACCTTAGTAAAATTTCGCCCACGATACCCATAGATATCTCAGTGAAACCTGGAATCATTGAAAACGTTCATATTGGAGCTTTGTGTTCTCCCGACGAAATTGTCACCTACACTTCCTTGTTTAAAGAATTTCGTGACATTTTTGCTTGGAGTTACGACGATATGCCGGGTATTGACCCTTCTATAGTGGTCCATGAAATTAAGACATACCCTGGAGCCAAGCCAGTTTGATAATGCCTCCATCCTATCCATCCACGTAAAGCGGCAACCATTAAACTTGAAGTTGAAAAACTCCTTAAAGTCGGTTTTATTTACCCTGTGGCATTGACAGAGTGGGTGTCTAATCCAATACCGATTGATAAAAAGGGTGGTAGTATACGTGTTTGTGTTGATTATCGGGATATCAACAAAGCTTGTCCAAAGGACAATTTTCCAACCCCTTTCGTTGACCAAATCGTCGATGACTGTGCTGGTAGTGAAATCTTTTCCCTCATGGATGGATTTTCCGGCTATAATCAAATCAATATAGCTCCCGAGGACCAACATAAAATGCCTTTTATTTTCCCTTGGGGTACTTTTGCCTACAGAAAACTCCCTTTCAGTCTGAAGAACGTAGGTGCTACGTTCCAATGGGCTATGTCTTACGCATTTCACGATATCAAGCATATTGTTCAACCCTATCTGGACGATTTGCCGACTCACTCTTTACGTAGGATCGATCACCCTAATCATCTCTGAGCGATCTTCGTTCATTGTCGATTCTATCGCATTCGCCTAAACCCTCATAAATGTGTTTTTTGCGTAGAATCTGGCCGTCTCCTTGGTTTCATTGTTTCACGCCATGGGATCCGGGTGGATCCTATCAAGGTCGAGGCAATACTTAATCTACCTCCTTCTTCTTTATGCCAGTTACAAAGTTTGCATGGGAAAGCAAACTTTCTTCATCGATTCATCCCGAACTACGCCGAGATTACTCGAGGTTTCACACGTCTTTTAAAGAAAGACTCAGAGTTTGTCTGGGATAAGGTTGCCAACAATGCCTTTGAAGCTTTAAAACTGTTTCTCACAAAAGCTCCTCTTCTATTCCCTCCGGATTATAGTCGATATTACTTTCTTTACCTAGCTGCGTCCGAGTATACCATTGGTATAGTTCTCGTTCAGGAGGATGATCACCACGATGAACATGTTATTTATTACTTGAGTCGAAATTTATCATCCACCGAAGTCAAGTATCAACATGTTGAAAAGCTGGCCCTGGTTGTTGTTCAAGCAGTCCAACGTTTTCGTCACTATATTCCATCCAGGAAAACCACCGTGATTTCACACTGTAACCCCATGCAACACATATTGACACGTCAATTGCTGGGGGGGAAGTACTCCAAGTGGATTGTGATTCTCCAGGAGTTCGATTTGGAATTTGATCGTGCCACGTCGAAGAAGTCCCTAGTTTTCGTTGAGTTGATTTGTGACTTTCCCCACACTACTACGGAAAAGGTAGCAGTTGATTCGTTACCCGACGAGTCACTTTTCCTTATTAGTACCAATGATATTTGGTACGGAGATATCATTATATATCTCCAAACTCAAACTTTCTGGCCTACATTGTCTAGTAATGAATGACGTCGTGTTCGTTATCAAGCACGTCATTATATCATCCTTGGTGATACTCTTTACCGTCGAGGTATTGATTCTGTCTTTCGGCGTTGTTTGAATTTTGACGAAGCTGAGAAAGCTTTGAATGATTGCCACTCTGGAGCATGTGGTGGTCACATGTCTGGGTATGCTACTGCTCAGAAAATTTTGCGTGCAGGTTATTTTTGGCCTTCCTTGTTTCATGACTGCATTATCGTTGTTCAAAAGTGTCATGCATTCCAGACCTATAATCAGAAGATTCGGTCGCATCCTTCTCCCCTACATCCTGTAGTCTCAGTAGGTCCTTTCGCTAAATGGGGCATTGATTTTATGACATGTCACCCTCACTCGGCCGGGGGGCATGGTTACATTATCATAGCTGTTGATTATTTTACTAAGTGGGCCGAGGCAATGCCGACATTCGATAATACTGGGAAGACTGCAGCACTTTTTCTTTTTAATCATGTCATTACTCGTTTTGGTGTGCCTCAGGCTATCGTTACCGATCACAGTAGTCATTTTAGAAATAATATGATGTCCGAACTTACAGAGAAGTTGGGTCTTCATCATGATAGCTCAATACCCTATTATCCACAGGCTAATGGCCAGGTCGAAGCCATCAATAAGGTCCTCATCACTATGATTCGACGGATGATAGGAATCCACAAAACTAGTTGGCACACAATGTTATTTTCAGCATTGTGGGCATATAGGACGTCTGTTAAGTCTGCCACAGGATTCACGCCTTTTCGATTAGTTTATGGCATGGAATCCATTCTACTGATAGAATGTGAGATTCCGTCTTTGAAACTAGCTGTAGAACTTTTACCAAATACTTCTTTCGAAGAAGAACGTCTGTTGTATCTAATGCGACTAGACGAGACTCGCCGTGACGCTACTCTTGTTTTAGAAGCCTAGAAGAAATGTGTTAATGCACAGTATGACAAGCATGTCAAACCTCGTGTCTTATCTAAAGGAGATCTTGTTCTTCTGTATGAACAAGATAAAGATGTCTTAGGAGCTGGGAAATTCGAACCAATGTGGCGTGGGCCTTACATTGTTAGCAAAGTTTTGGCAAAGGGGGCATATGAGCTAGTAGATTACGATGGAGTACCTTTGAGTGAACCCAGAAATGGGTTGTACTTGAAGAAGTACTATGCATGAGTTATTTGTGCATGAAGTACTTGTATTTTTATGTATCATACTGAGTGTGTGTGATAACTTTTAGCTTTGATTTTGATGTTATTTGGTCTCTACCCTTACGATTACATTGTGTTTGATCGCCAGATGTCGGAGTATTCGCTACCTTATATTGGCTTCACCGACGGTGCTAGCCGTAGTACTCAGAACTTAGCTTCCGCTGCCTGGGCTATTTATGCCCCAACAAACGAGCTTATATCTTTACGAGGTGTATGTCTTGGGTGGGCAACCAAAAACATCGCAGAGTATAGCGCCATGATAGAGTTATTGGTTGATGTTGTCTCTCTTGGAATTCGTCGTTTGGTTGTGTGACTTGACTCACAACTAGTGGTGCTACAGCTAAGTAATATCTATTCTATTCGAAGTCCTACATTATTAAGAGTATATTTGCGAATTCGCCTCTTGGAAAGACATTTTGATCATATAGAATATCAACACATTCCGAGAAGTCTTAATACATTGACAGATGCGTTAGCTAATTATGTATTGGACAGGCATTTAAATCACTTATAAATCAAACACATTAAAATGTACACACATGTAAAGTAAGTCGGTAGGAACCATGTATATATATATAACGATCAAAGTTTGTTTTTACAAAATGAGTCCGAAGACCAAAATATCAAAAATGGAAGCTCATAGCTTCTACATAACGGTATCATGACATCAATGATGTTCACGATAACATGCTAAAGTCCTGGCTACTCTACGAAGTAAATGACCCATAGAGGCAGACACTCCCACAGTATGATGCTGATCACGCCATGGGATCTCCTCCAAAGGCATATCTGGAACATCATGCATCAAGCCCTCTAAGTTTTGCTCCACAGTAAGGTACTCCTCTGCATACTGAGGGACTGGAACTACTGCTTCTCCTCGCCGCTAAACAGGAGAAGTACCATCCGGTCTGTAGGCCCCAACATCTGTGTTATCAATACAATATTGGTGTTAGTCTTCGAAAAAATTACAAAACCAAAAAACATTTAATATGATGAAAATACAAAAACATCTAAAAGTCAAAAAGTTGGTGTACTTCTTACCAATGTTTCCCCACTGTGCGTCTTCAGGGAGGACAAGATCAGGATCACCTCGAAATTCCAGGCCAGCGTATGCATAGTCCTCTATCATCACAACCTGGCCTTGGAGCCAGTCGAAGAAACGATCGTCATATCTGACGATGGGTCCTGTCACGTGCCTAGCCATGAGCTGGCACCAACGTAGCATCCGTGGATCCCTAGGACCCGGAAAATTCCAATCTTCCTGAAGTCGGTACACTGGGACTCTCTCACAAAAGAAGGATACTAACAGTGATCCATAACCAAATTGCTTGAGATCTTTGCGTCTTCTTTTTGTCAATTGTTTCTTGAGATTGCGGAGTACTGCATCAGCCCAGTTGAAAACCCGGGGCTCAAGACACTCAAGGGAATATTGAAAGTAGCTCTGTAGAGCCATATGCGGAGCCGCACTACCGGCCATACGAGCTATAGTAAACAGAATAGTGTGAAGAGTGATATCCGTCACTCCCCAGATGGCCACCTTTCCCCTTTGTCTTTCCGCATCTGGTACGCAATATGTTCGGTAGTATTCACTCATTTTCATGCCGCCTCTACAGTTACTAGATAAACTGACATGGGAACCCCGTCTTGACAAACCAGTCAAGAAATAGATATCTTCAACATCAATCGTCAAAGTATGGGCATCCACATTAAAGACCTGTTGATCCGGATCCCACATCCGAACCAAATGTTCCAATAGATGAACTTGGGCTCTCATGCCCGGTATCCGGAAGTATTTCAGGAGTCCACAATTTCTTAGAGCAACAATAGTCTGGGGGTGATTTTCGGCAGCAGTATTATCTTCTTCATGCTCACATTCCCTCCACTCAAGCACCATTATGTGACTATTAACCTGCATGGAGATCATAGAAAAACAATTAGTGATCTTTAAATATGAAGAAATTGGTTTTTATTGATCAAAATATTGCATAAAAATTTAACTCTGCGTTGTTCGCAGGCGAAGTATGTTACACAGTGTGGGTTTCCCGCACCCTATGTTAAGCTTGACTGCGGGAATATGGACTTCCCACAGGCCCCGTATGGGTAGCCTGCGGGAATCCTTCACGCGCATAAGGTTTCAAATTTTGACCAAAAACTTCATTTTTTACCAATGAAATCATAAAATGAAACCATGCAAAGCTAAGGAATTGAACACTTACCAGTTTGATCCAAGCGGTTTGCAGAATGGTGCCCCGAAGCTCCCATAAATTGGCGATGAAGATTAGAGGTAATATGGAAATTTTTGCACTAAAAATGGTGATTGGGTAAAAACATATGGTAAAATGAGTTGTAAAATTGTTTTATTCACTTTTTACTATGTTAAAAGTGGGTTTTTTCATTTTTATTTC
>ML780226.1:151756-173812 GCA_009831015.1 Picea engelmannii | reverse complement strand
ACATGACACTCCCTATTCATCATTTGAAACCGGTTTGGGAAATCCATTTGCCTCTCATTCGATTTGATTACAAGGTCTTTCCATGTGTCGTCTTTGAGTCAATGCTGCCAAATCATTGGTCGTGTCATCCATATGTTCAAGAGTTGTCCGTTTGAAACTTCGATTGAGTCGGCCATCTGCAGTTATCCTTTCACTTTGTGTCGGCCTTCCCTGTGTCCAAAGTCCAATTGCTACATGCTCTGTTTCACCATCAAACTTTGTTACTCATTTCGTGTCACTGATGGGGGATACATCAAGGCCCTCCTGTGATGAGTCTTGTTTCGTCGACTTCAACACATTATCCGAGATTAAGACTTAGAAATCATTTGGTACCTTGAAGCTTGCATGCCTCAATGACAAGTTTCTCACTTTCGACAGTGGGTTTACATTATTGACCCCTGATCGAGAGATTCCGTTGGGTGTTCGACATCAGCTCATTTATTCACATTCGTTGGATTGTACTATTGTACCTTGGGAGTCATTAACATTAATAGTGATTTCCCTCGCACTTGTTAACGGTATACATCAATGACCGGTAATCAAGTGGTTTCTATCATGTTCGACTTCAGCACATGTAATCACATGATTAGAATCGTACGTTGGGTGATGAGATTGAAGACCCTGGATCTTGTCTTTACATCCAGGTTGCGATGGAGTATGTATATTTTGTGACACATAGATCCACTGTTTATGGTTCGTGGCTATGTCGTCTTGATTACACATTTGTTGCACAGATCCATAGTGTATTTCGGTGGCTGTGCTATATTATGACTACATGGATCCACAGTGTATGATTGGTGGCCATGCTCTTTGTTTCTACTGTCATCAGTCTATGATCTGAGTAGGGGGATGCCTACCTCGGAATTGATATTCATGATACTCTACTGATGCTTGATTGTTTGCAGGACTCCGATTAGATGTGCTCTTAGTTTTTGACACACACATGTAGCTTACAAAGTCTATCGACTGTCACTGGTTCCGATCTCAGACTTTGGGGGGCATTCTGTTATCCACATTTTTGGTCATCGGGATGATGTCATGATAGTTTCATGATAATATAAAATCAAACTCTTTACTGAGATCATTTTCATGAGAAAGGCTGCACTTGTCAGTTTCCAAAAAACTCAGTTTAAAGATAGTTCGCAGGCTGCATATATACTCTCCTGCGAGAATCCTTAATTCCCACAGGTTGCCTTCAGCTTGACTGCGAAATTCTCGCACTGTGCTCAAAGTCAGGGTGCGGACATGTTTCTAAAGAAGGAAAATGGATGAGTTCTCGATCCTTCTAGAAGGAATCTTCTAGAAAGATGTGTTGGCTTTCGAATGGTTGGCAAAATACTGACTTTCCAGATATCTTGGGATCATTCTCTATCCAAGTAACTAAACTATATTCTCCTATATACTGAGGAGATTGCTCATGGAAAGGGTTAACAAGAGAGATTAGAAGCAAGCTAGCAAGAGATTGATTTAAGAATTAGTGCAAGACTGTATGAAGGACTGATGCTACAACAACAAAGGACAAGAACAAGGTCATCTTATGTGGTTGATTTTCTTCATGCATGAGCAAGTGTGTGTGTCAGAGCTAGGAGCCATTGAAAGGAGACCTACGACATCAAGGCTCAGGTTGTAAGTTTTACTTTCAGTTAATTTAATACATGAATATGTCCCTTTCCCATAATGATGATGTCATCTTATTACATGATTCCTTGATCACATGTATAGACTAGGTATTGAATATATTAATTTTCTTGTACTTCGATTGGTTTGTACTGTTGTGATTGGATGGCACAAGAGCATCGAAGCGGAGCAAGGAACAACAAATATTTAAGGAGAGAGTTCATAAGGTATGTCCACTATCCATTTCTCTTAGTTCATTCAATAATCTAGATCTAGGGAAAGAGTAGTATTCTGTCTCGTTTTGTTCTAGATCCAGGTGGATCTAGGGAGGTCGGTTTGTGTCTGCACTCACAGACTTATCCTATAATAGATGTTGTTCCTCCTCTGGCACTACCATTGTTCATCCCCGACAAGCTAGCTTGTCACGAGATTGCTCGTCAAATAGTGATCGGTGGAGTGAGTAAAGAGCTCAAGGCGTCATCGAAGAAGGTATAGCCGTTTTTCCCTGTCCGGCTAAATTCCTATTCCTTATTAGATTTCGGACATGGTAAGGCTAAGGCTGCAGCCTTAGAAGACTTGAGCCTAGTCTCTATTGAGTACAAAAAGAATGATCCGCAGAGAATTGTAAGCACCCATTTGGGAAATTGTGGATTAAATAGGTTCGAACACGAGTATTCACCCTCGGATGATGTTTTTCGAGGGGCAAGGTCCTATTCGGAAGTGCAATTTCAAATCAGATCTCTAGCACCCGAAGATAGGGCCTCTGTTTTAAAATTTCAGGAGCATAGGAAAAGATGTCTCCCCGTGGTGCTAGGAGGCTTGGGCCTTTCCAAGGATAAAGAGAAGGAGGCTGAAAGCTCTGAGGGACAAACTTCTAACACAGAAAAATGTCAGGAAGAACAGCAGGAGAAGAATCCCGAGCAGGAGAAGAATCCCGAGTAGAATGAGAATCCTGAGCAGGAAAAGAATCCAGAAACAGAAGAAGGGACTACTGACCCACCCAAGGAACACAGTCCATAAGTGGAAGTAAAAAACACAGATCTGCCAGAGACTCAGAATCCAGAGACAGAGACGAAGGCCTCTGATCCTCCGAAGGAGCAAGGCTCACTCGACACACCAGGAAAGGTGGCGAAGCAAATCGAGGAACCAATCACTTCTGTCACCCCTTTGCAATCAACGCAGGGAAACATACAGGAAGGATGGATTTTTGGCGAAGAATTAAGGCCCATCAGAGCAAAAGAACTTCCCCGCAATGAGTTCTTCTTCGACAAAAAAATAAAGGCAGTTGTGAAAAGGGAGTTCTCCCAGGAGGAAGGATCAACTGTCAAAAAGTTCAAAGTGATGACCGATGGGATGAATAAAAGGAAAGATGAATTTTCCACGGAGATTGCAAGTACGCTGGGAGCGTATGCGACAGCAAATCAATTCTCGGTCTCGGCATTAAAGAATCAGCTCAAAGAAAAGAATCGCCTGATCAAGACTCTTGAAGCCAGAGTAGCTTTGGTAGTAAAAAGCGCTAAGGGTCAAGTGAGTGGAGAAATAAAGCTGGCCCGATTGGCCGATAAGAAACAAATCGAAGTCCTCAAAACCAAACTGGAAGAAGCAAATTCAGTGATCCGAGATGGTCGGGTACAATCGGCTCAGCAGAGAGATATGATCACATAGCTACAGGCTCAGTTGGAGGTCGCAGAAAGCAAGGCAATCAACGTCGAGATTTTTAAATCACGAGCAACCAATATTCAGAGCAGGATCTCCTCCGCTCAACAAAGTCTGCTAAACAAAGTAGGAGAGATTCGAGAAGACTGCTTGTTAATGCATCGGATCTCTGAGAATCTGATTAGAAAAGAGAGAAACGCAGAAGCTGCTCGGATCGCTTTCCAAGAAGTGGTGATCTCCACTAACAATAGGTTTTCAGCAGGGTCTCCTAGGCTCACCATTGCTGAACAGACTAGGGGTAATATTTTGTTAAAAAATTGGGAACATGATATTACTTTAAGCAAGGAACAGGCCCAGAAAGTGACAAATTTATTACAGGAAGCCTGCAATGCCATAAAAGGTGAGTTGTTAGGGATGGAGAGTGAATTTGACTCAGAGACGCTAAGGCAGATGAATATGGATCGGATTTCCCTCGACATGAAGGAGAAGAATGAGAAAAATTCTGCAGAAATCTCTAAGATGGATAGGGTAGATATGGCTCAAATTGATGAACATTTGATTCAACCCAGCACACAACTCGGCGCCCTTAATATCATTGATGCACACATGGATGATAAACTCCCACAGTTAGCCCGAGAGTGTTATTTTGCCGAAGCTAGTTGTCAAGCTAAGCCTTCACATCTTGTATCCCAGTTTGTGGACAAGTGTATCATGTACACTGATTCCATGCGAGGATAGGCACCTGGCACTTCTTGAAGATAGAGTAGGTGAAATGGAGTGACTATGCTCCCCCCAGCTGTCAAGCAGAACCTCCACAGCTTGTATTCCATTTTATGGACAAATGTATCATATGCATTAAATCTAAGAAAAAACAAGCACCTGGCACTTTTTTGAAAGTGGATTCGGACAGATGGAGTGATTTCGCTTCTCTGAACCGAGAGGCAAATTTTGTATAAATAGATCACAAAAAGAAAATATCAAGGCTGGACTTTTTGGTATCAATTAGAATAGAGTTTTTGCATGAAAGAAGTTAATACAAGCAAATTTGAAGATTCTCGATCCTGTCACGACTGTGTTACAAGTTTGTTTCGTTGTGTTTCTTGTTTCTTTTCATTTTGCTCTTCATAATTGACGTGTATAACTATAATTTAGTACGACCACTACTATAGTGAAGGAATTTTATCTTTCTGTAATTGCTTCTTGTCTTTCCTCTGCACCAACTATCAGCGGGTGTAAGACCAATTTGCAATTTACAGAATTTTATGTCTTTTACACTTTGTCAATTATTTCTATGTCAATTTCTTCTTCTGTGTTTACATGAGTTTTCTACTGACAGGAACTTTACGTTATTTACAGCTAAATGTTTTTCTCTCATTCCACATCTTTTACTAAAAATAATACAGCTACGGGAAAGGGCCTTTAGTTTGCACTTTTATTCTATTCTTTATGCTAAAATTTCTCTTATTTCGACCGAATTGAAACAACATTTGAATCTCTTGTTAAATCATTTCCATGCTAATATTGTTCCTCAATGAATGTACCTACAACAACTCAACCTAATATTCAACCCGGATTATCTAATCAAATACACATCGCTTTAAATCTTTTTGATACAATCCTCAAAACTGCAAACACCCGAGAAGAATTGGAACATTCATGAGCATCCATTGAACAAGATATTATTACACAGGAACAGTTGGAATCTAGACAACGAGAACGTAGAAATCCCCATTAGCTTCTTGTACCAAAGGTTAGTGTAATCCTTTATCAACCTTTATTATACTTTCGAATGCCTTGACACTATACTTTTAAGCCTTAAGTACAGACTCGGGAACAACACCAACTTCCTTTGTTTTCTGACTGCAACTGGAAAGAGTCTCCAACCCCATAGTTTCTTAGGCTACAAGCTAAGAGAAGCTCCAACTCCCCAATTCTCTAGCTACAACCAGAAGGAGGCTACAACCCCCTATGTTCTCCGACTACAACTGGAAGGTGGCTACAACCACTTGTCCTTGCCCTATCCAACCACCCTGAAATATAAGTAGAATGATGAAACCACTGTCACACTATCACTGTGAGATATACTGTTGTAAAATTGTACCACTCAACCTGCATCAAACAACCTGTACCAATAACCTGAACCATGCATCAACCTGTACCTCAACCTCAATAAAAATCCCTCATCAATTTCATCATCCAAATCTGATTTGTAACTCTATAAAATACCTGGTGTATATTATCACATACATGCAAAACTTCCTTAACAAGAGACTGCCATTTTCATCAAATTTTACTTTAGTCTCACATGACTAGTTTTGGATTAGTAAAAAACCCTAACTTGAAATAATCATAACTATGTAGCTGTAATGAATAAAGGTATAAAAATAGTACAAAATTTTCTTCAGTGTCTTGTCTACAATTTCTCTAGGTTTCACTTCTTGGAACCTCCCATAAAAGGAGTTATATAGCAAAAATGACATACCTTGTTGAATTTTGTCTTATTCTAGAGAATGAACTTGTAGAATGTGCCCCACACATAATATTTGTTGTATGGATCTGAAAATGGTACAAAGAGTACTACAGATTGTATTATAACCAATACATTTGGTATTACTAAATTTGGATCTGTTATGAAGAATTTATGATGTTTTTACCCAAAACGCTTGTTTTAGACTAGTTTCAGGACTAACCACAAACCCTATTTTCCACTGAGTGTAACTCCAAAAATACAATGACCCACAAGATGAAATTTATATCATAGATAATTGGATATGCTTCCTCAACAAATTCCATATTTTGCAATCTGAATCATTTTATAAAATAATGTTATTGTGAAAATGGTGAGATGACCTGTAAATAACATACCTTAGAAAGCATCATCAAAAGAATTTATCCTCCCTTGAATTTCAGCCTTCTTTACTTCACCTTCTCTCTGAAATTTTCCTTAGATATCCTTTGGTTACCTTATTCACTTATAGATATTCAATATGCTCAAGTGGTATTAAATGAGAACCGCTTGCCTCTTATTTATTCTTTTATTTAACTTCTTCAAGGGGTTACCTTCTAACCATCTTAAACCACTTTCCTTATTTTAGGGCTAACCCACTTCTAACCACTTGTCCACTTAGTAATTTCTACATTAAATTTATTATTTAAATAATTTCTTTTGTATCCACTTTGACTTATAGTACACTCATCACTTCACTTTATTATTTACCTTCTAAAATCTCTTAAATCACTTTCCTTATTTTAGGGCTAACCCACTTCTAACCACTTGTCCTAATACTCTGATGTAATACTGAAGTTGTTGGAGTTACTTCACACACACCTAGGATTTCTTTTTCCTAAGGTTTTTCCTTGTTTATTAGTCATAATTAGTCATGATCCAGTCTCCTATATTTTAGGGGAGAATATTCCATTTTAGTTGACACTTGAGTTTGACTAGTTGAGTTTAGATGTTGCATTGGTTTTATCACCATGAAAAATTGGGATCATCATCATGCTAATTCGAACTTGCCTTGGGATCATCATGATACTGGTGCATTAAACCTTATTCCTTGAGTTAACTCCTTACTACTCTCTGTTCAGTCAGTTAATTGAAGACTAGTTGACTAGTTAACTCAACTAGGTGGAAGTTCACTCTCGTAACTTACTGAGAGACTATATTAGGTGGAATTTCACTAGCGTAACTGATGGTATGTGTCCATATCACTCTATA
This sequence comes from Picea engelmannii, assembly GCA_009831015.1. Taxonomy (NCBI): domain Eukaryota; kingdom Viridiplantae; phylum Streptophyta; class Pinopsida; order Pinales; family Pinaceae; genus Picea; species Picea engelmannii. The sequence goes on along the minus strand of ML780226.1, from coordinate 166,782 downwards.
CCACCACTATGGCACATTGGTTCTCCTCCAGTGCACACTCATTGAGTTATACAAAGTATATCATGTGTAAATTATTCATTATTCATAACGGTTAATGAGAATTCTTTCATTCTTTCTCTCTCTCTTCTTCTTTCTCAAATTCTCTCTGCAAATGTGTGTATCCTTGTTTAGCTAGATCTATTCAGTGCAGTTTCAACACATTTACATGGCATCAGAGTTGACATACTTCTAATCAAAATCTATTGATGGGTGTTCTATATGTACTAAAAACACACTAAAAACCTTCAATTAAATTGTCAACCCAGGGTAAGTAAACTTAGAGTTGTAGAAATATATATGCCAAGGTAGAAGGGATGGTAGTATAGTCTAACTAAGGAAGTGGCTATCTAAGGGACAATCTGTTGAAGAAAAGAATACTAATGATCAAAACCCTACTAAGAAACTTAAATTGATTACCCTAAGTAACTTTTGAACAAAGTATGGATGGATAGTTCTAAGAAAGCAAATGAAAACCCTACTTAAAGAAAACTAGTTCAATCATAATAATAAGAAAAAGCAAACTATCTACCTAATAAACAATAACACCAAACTACTTTTAATTAACCTACTCAAACTCAATAAGCAACTACCCTATCAAAGCAAGGAAATGGACAAGCAACTACCCTATCAAAGAAAAATAAACAAGCAAGAAACTACCCTATTAAAGAAAATGAACAAGTGAGCAAGCAACTAGCTAACCTATGATAACTTCTACAACAAGTAAACTAATCAATAAGAAACTAACTAAGCTAAGAAACAAGTGAACTTTATTCTTAAATTGAACTTCACAACTACTTCTAATTTACAAAAGGAAATCTACTAAATTGAAAGCATTATGATAATAAAAGAAATTAACAACTAATCTTTAACCTATGATAAGCAAACTATCCTTTAACCTACCAAAGAAAAATACTATCTATCCTACAACAACAAGAAAACTATCTCCTAAGCTATGAAAGAAAGAAAACTATCCTCTAAGCTATGAAAATTCAAATATAGTGTTGATGGTTGTGTGAATGTCTCCGGTGTCTTATAATATCACGATGCCACTTAACAATGAAAGATAATTCAAGAGGGATAAACTCGATATTGACTTCGATAGCAAAGTGAAAGGTATGAATTATGCAATCCAGTGAGAACATAGCCATTATGGAAACAAGATCAATTATCTTGCATATCCATGTGATTATTTAATCATGCATTAACCATTAACAATATAAAGAAACTATGCTAATAAACTCAATTTCATTCTATACTAATGAAGCAAATTCATACTATACTAAACTCAATAATTAACTATGAATTGAAATTGCAATCTAGATCTAAGAAATAAATTGCATGAAGTAAACTAAACTAGTTCTATTTGACAATTCATTTTGCAAAAAGAGAAAATACTCATAAGCAGAAATTAAACACTATTCTAGCATATGACAAGTAATGAAATGAGTAAACTAATTAACAATTAGATAAGAAAAAGCTAAACAGTAATTGGATAACAAATGTAACAATGAAAACTAACATTATCACTATCCATCCATCGAAACCTTGTCAAAGAAATCATAAATTAAAACTATGTTTTAAACTTTATTTTAAACTCTACTTTAAACTCTTGTTTCAGTGGAAAGAAAGTCTAATCTACTATCTAATCACACACAGGGTTAGTATCTAAGCTTGCAATCTTGCTTCTACTAACTAAAGAGTCATTGCATGTTAACAAAATTCCTCATATAAACCTGCAAAACTAAATTAAACCAATTAAATTATAAACAACAATTTATATAACAAAGAAGCAAAATGAAAATTGATGTATAGGGAAAGAAATAAAAAGACATCTACACTATCTATTTCACAAGCAAACTCATAGGATAGTCACCCAGATTGTTGGTGGGCCCCCCAACAAGTCGTGGTTACTCTTCAAAGGCACACCACGAAATTCAACAACACGAATTCACCATTAAAACTAAAAACATAGTCTTTACACAATTTTGGAAAAACAGAGCTAAAATTGTCTTTGTCTCTAACTCTCTATTGCTTAAATTCTTAACTATTTTTTGACCACTGAGGTAGTATTTATAAGTTTTACAAGCTAAGAGGTCGACCACTGGAGGTTCGATCCTCTTCTAAAAACAATAAATTGCATTTAAGATGCCCTAAATGCCGAAATGAGGTGAGCCAATAATCGCCCAACATAAAAACCCAAATCGAGTTGTCAAGAGTTTAGTAGCTGGAGGCCATGAGCATGAGAAAAAATCATGTTTCTGATTCACCCATTACTGGCCGCCAATACCATAACCTCCTAATCGCCCATCGTTTTTGTGTAGGACAGAGTGTTGGACAGAGTGTCGGATGGAGTACCTGACCGAGTGTTGGATGGAGTACCGGACTGAGTGCTGGAAGAAAAAACAACCTTTGATTTTTCCCTGTGACACCAAAAAATGCGAATTAGATTCCTGGAAACATAAAAACATATTGAATTACACTCAAGATCATCATAAAACATGAGTTATGCATACCTGGTGTGGATCATAGCGTTTTGACACAAAACCTCTTCAAAAACTTCTTCAAAACATGAAAACACATATACACATTCGACAAAAGGATCTAATTAATGTCATAAAATTGATCATATCACGGGCCCAACAACTACACCAAATGTTTTTGCAGGTACAAGAGATTGAAGACAATGAAAAGATGGATTTCCAAAAACAATTCATTCTTACACCTTACAACTATTTTTCATGGAAGGAGAAAATATCCATACATATCTGAACTAGAGGGTTGTATAGGTTAACCTTGAATACATATACAAAACTGACATCAGCCATAGAAAAATCCAAGTACTTAAATTGCATGGATGAGGCACTCAGAACAATTTGTAGTGTTATTTCTCCCGATCTCATTTTTCACATATCTTCTTGTAAGACTCCCAATGAAGCCTGGACCACCTTGGAAGGGATATTTGGAAAATAGGATGAGATGAGGTGACACATGCTAGAGGTGGATATGCTCACATTGGATCCAAAAAGCTTCGACAATATCCAATATTTATTTACAAAATTCAAGGATTTACTGTCGAAACTCAAAGCTTGCGTGGTTGATAAATCGAAGGAGGAGAAACAAATAATTCTCACAATTCTCTCCAATATTGGTCCTAAATTCTCTGTATCCATATCCACATTTCATTATGTTGGATTTTCCTCAGGAGCCACCTAGAAGATTCCTTCTCTTGAGGATTTTATCGAAGCCCTGACACAAGAGAAAACCAAGCTCATCAACATGGGAAAAATCAAAGGCCCAAAGGCACATGCACTCACTGTGCAATATGGCAGAAAAAAATATCATAAATATAAAGATAAAGATATACAGAAATATCATGCACATCCAAAGAAGGAAGGGTATAGAAAACCCTTCACCGATGCCTCTGGATCCAAAGGGGAAAAGGGAAGAAAAGGGTAGAAATGCACATACTTTCACAATGGATTCCATTTGGAATCCACATGCATGCAAAAAAAAATAGATCTAATGTCTCAAATACCTCATAAAAACAACCTTGGAGATCACATCCCCAAGGGTTCCAAGAAGAAGAAGCCAGAAGATCCAAATTCTAAGAAAGGCAATTCTAGCCATGCCTTGATTGCCATCAACTCCTCTCCCGATGCTTGGATCCTAGATTCAGGAGAATCACATCACATGGATACCTCAAAATAAGTATAGTCTTCTTTGGATGCATGCAAAGGTCCTCCTATTTTGACGCAAAGGAGGTCCACCCTATCACTCCACAGGGTCTCTTCACCTGACCTCCTACTCACATAATCGTTCTCAAAAATCCCTTATACCTGAGAGTCGGAGCGACTCCTTTGATTCCTGCTGGAATCGCTATGAAAATCCCAATCCACATGCCTTATCTTCACCTTCTCGGCCCTTTCATCGGACTGTGACCAAATTCCCCAAAGGAAACTGTTTATCGGGCGTCGTGGTTTCGCTGACTCTATTGTCGAGAGTTCTTGCTCTCCCAATTCTCTGATCACCGATGCACCCTTTTCTCCACGTACTGGACCTCCTGGATCAGTCCCACCATTTGACCACTGCCTCTGTGACCATGGCCTTACCTCCTTTCGCAGCTACTCCTATCGGGGTTTCGACGTTTTCAATGTCAAAATGCACACCTTCTTACGATTTGCGATCTTCTTATCCCCGATATGCCCCTAGCACATTATCCCTCCAGACTAAGCCCAGGTCCACACGACCTCTTCTCGTGACCATAGTCTTATCCCTTATCGGGACTTCAAGGTTTTCAATACCATGATGCACTTGTCCATAGGACTTGCGATCCTTCGAATCCCGACGTGCATTCCTTTTTAGCTCTAGCCCCTCCTGGCTATACTATGGTCCATGTGACCAATTACCATATGACCACAACCATATAGCTTCCCATCGGGGTTTCGGGGTTTGCGATGTCAACATGCATACGCCCTTTGGACTTGTAATTCTCCAATCCCTGATTCTCCGATGGCTTACGGTCGTTGACCTGTCAACGGTCTTTTCACCCATCACAAAAACCTGCCACCTGTCCTCCTTGCCGACCCCTGTTTGGCCTATACACTCCTGCGCCTTATCGGGAAATCACGTTTCACGATTCTGCAATGCACAAACCCCTTGCTCCCGGGATCTCCGATATCTCGATTTTTGATGAACCAAACTCTGATGGGTCCCAGCGTTTGACCTGCCACCTGTCCTCCTAGCTAGGCTCCTCTTTGGCCCACCTCCGTCATGATCAGGAAATCGCGTATCGCGATTTCGCGATTCTAAGTGCTACGATTTCTTTGCCCCCTGATTTCACGAAGTGCCGAACTCCAACTCCTCTCGGATCCTTGGCACGCATCCTATCTAAGATCCATGGCTGTGGTCTCTTCTCGTAGTTTCGGGGTCCAACAGGCGTTGAACGCTTAGTCTCGAGATACCCGATATGCCGACGACGCTTGATCCTTTTCCACCTGTCCTTGCAGATGGACGGTTCCAGTTGTATCGGGTTTTTCCCCGATGAATCTTCCTGACTTCTGGACAACAGAATTGTCGATTTCCCCAACTCCGATGCCTTAATATCCTGATGACTCCAGTTCTTGTCAGGATTTCCCCTCTGTCTGCGAGGTTAACTTCCTTGTATCTTCCACAGATCTGATGACTGACAGGAAATTTGCTCTAGATCTGATGGCCTAGATCCTTTATCCTTCTCTGCACTCCTCCTGAGTCTTAACCTCTGCGCACCTTCTCCCGATCCAATGGCTAACAGGATTTCTGAGTGAGATCCAATGGTTGTCGGTCTCCTCCTATTGTAGGCTCCTCTTGAGATCCTCTTGGATGTAAACTTCTCAACGTTCTTGATCTCTTCCTTCTCAAGCCGATCTGACGACTGTCGCTGCTCTTCCTGAGCTCTTCTACGCGTATGAGAGCACTGGCCCACCTGAGCTTCTATCTTTGAATCCTCAAAGGATTCTCCCAACTCCTGCACTCCTTGTAGAGTCTTCAGATACACTTGCTGGTGCTATCCATCCTGAGCTTTTGCAAACACTCAGACCCCTAAGGGATTTTAGCTTTCTTCTCCCTACAGATAGAGAAATTGATGCCTTCCTGGCTGTCCTGTTTCTCAAGAAACTAAGTTGCTGAGTCCTTCTGGGTGTTCAGCAACCCAGTGAAGATCCTTCAGTGGATTCTGCCTTCAAGTAGTAGAACTCAAAGAGTTCTCTTCTTTTTTGTCTGTGCCTATCTGCACACTTTCGCAACGCCCTCCTGGTGGAGTTTCCCTCTCTCTCTACGTGCCTACGCACCTGCTCAATTCCCACCTGGAAGAGCCTTCCAAAATCCTCTAGTGATTCTGCTTCTCCTTCAAAATCTCAATAGAGTTCTTCCTCTAGCACCTCATGCTTTTGCTCAATGCCCACCTAGCAGAGCTCCAAAGAACTTACAGTAAAGTTTTGTCTGCAACTGTGTTTCAGCTACACAGCCTTGCCTCCTGAGGTATTCAGTAACCTCAAAGGTCTTCCTCCTGAGTTGTTGACTTCAATCCTGTGCCGCAGCACGTCATTGTCTGAACCCGCAGTATTCAGAAGTGCACCCTCTGTGCACGGCTCTCAGAACCCTCAGTGTTCTGTCACACCCTCCTGGTGTGAAGCCCCAAAGACCTTCAATCTGAAATCAAATGCACTCCTGCAAATGCACAACTACAACATACATTCACAATACATATAGAGAACACACACAGACATCCATATGACACAGAACCAATGTAGGGAAAACTGCTCTGATATATTAACTATGGAAAAATACCTGTTTGTACAAGGTGTTCTCGAGCTCTCTCAGGCTCAAAAAAAATAAAAAATGCCTATTTGTACAAGGTGTTCTCAAGCTCTCTCTGGCTCTTCTCCGTCTGCTCTACATGTGGATCCTTACACAATTACGACTACTTTTCAAAATGAGATAAGATAATCTCTTTTACCTGAGGGGCTCATTGAGCGCTTCCCTCCAGGTCCACCTACTCTATTTAATTTCAATAAATGGTTGTCTAGTCCAACATCTGGATCTAGATCTCAGCCAATCTAGAATTAAATCCGGTCTTATCTACAACCTGCACAAAGGCACGACTTCCATGGCTCACCAGCCTAAGCATTAAATTACATTCAATTTCAAATTTGAATTTTAAATGAGGCTGCGCCTCTCTTCAACCTTTGAATGTGTGCATGTTGATGTGCTTAGCTAGCTGGCTAGCTAATGTGGAGAGATGCTCCTGCATCATATTTTGATGGGGGACAACTCTTCTATCAAATTCATTGGCAAAGGAAGGATTGAACTCACCAACGAAAGCTTCGAGAATGTGTTTCATGTTCCCAAACTTTATGTCAACCTTCTCTCAGTTTATTAGATGACGAATTCTGACACCGGAAATAAATTCATATTCACACCAAATTCCGTGGACATCTACGACATGCAAACCAACTCCAGGGCTGCTACCGGTGAGATAAATCATCAATCTAGATTGTATACATATTCTAAATTCATTGAACCTGATTCTTCTTTACTACTTACTCATGCTGATGAAATTAGTAGGATATGGCATGAAAGGTTTGGACATTTGAATTTCATATACATGCAACATATTAGCAACCAAATATTGTTTGATGGTCTACCGGACATCTATTTCTCCAAGGGAGTGTGTGAGGGATGTGTTCTCGGGAAACGCCCTCAAGAGAAATTCGACAAGGGAAAGTCTCAGAGAGCCTCCACACCTTTATATATGATCCACAGTGACCTTATGGGTCATTTTACGCATCCATCGATCATCAAAGAGAGGTTTTTTCTCATTTTTGTTGATTATTTCTCACGTTTTACATGGATCTACTTTATCAAGAAAAAATATGAGGTCTTTCAACACCTCAAAGATTTCAAAGCCCTGGTCGAGACACAGTCTGGAAAGAAGATCAAGGTCCTCCAAACTGATAATGGAGGAGATTATGTAAATCATGAGATCCATGATCTTTTCCATGAGGCAGGGATCCAGTTGTAGCACATAGTTCCCTATACTCTACAGCAAAACGGAGTTGCCGAGCGGAAAAACAGATCTCTAAAGGAGATGGCATCTTGCATGATGCATACAAAGTCTCTACCATAGAGACTATGAGATGAAGAACTTAATTGTGAAACATACATCCAAAACATATCTCCCCATAGACATTTCAAGGATAATACCCCCTATGAGGCTTGGAGCAGCCTCAAATCGGAAGTGACCCACTTTCTCATTTTTGGTTCACGTGCATGGACCCAGATTATATCTGAAAAGAGGAAGGCACTTGATCCATAGATCACTGAGTGCATTGTTTTTGGATACCCTAACGGTGTGAAGGGATATAGACTTATTTATCTTTCCTTGGGCTGACTCATCATTGAGAGAAGTGTCCAATTCAAGGAAAGTGTCTCGCATGTACCTCAACAACCACATGCAGACACCTTCATTCTTCCACCTGCCCGAGATGATGAGAATGCACATGTTGAGTCTTCAAATGAGAGTTCAGATTCACAAGAATTAGATGATTTAGATTCAGATTCAATATAGTTAGATGCAAAGTCAGAGCATCTAGATGCAGTTATAGAGCTAGAGAAGATGCCCAATTGGGCACATACTACTCTTCAGGATGCAAGGGATCTCATTGGTGATCCAGTTAAAACAAGGAGGACTCGATCTAATTTTGAGGATCCTCTTGTTGCACTCACTTCCACTGAACCACTTCCCTCCAGGAATATTTTCTTGGTTCAATCTTCAGATCCATAGTCTTATGGCAAGGCTATTGGAAATCCCTTTTGGGAATTCTCCATGTAGGAGGAGTACAACTCCCTGCTCGAGAACTAGACTTGGGATCTGGTTCCCCTTCCTTCTAGGAGGAAAATTTTTAGATGAAGATGGGTCTATAGGACCAAGAGCACAATGGATGAACATATTAGCATATACAAAGCCATTCTTGTCTCCAAAGGCTTTCAGTGGGTTCATGGTATTGACTATGATGAGACCTTCGCTCCAGTAGTGAAGATGGATTCCATATGATTGGCACTTTCCATTGTGGCATCCAAAGGATGAGAATTCCATAAAATGGATGTGAATAATGCATTTATTCACAATGATCTCTTTGAGTAGATCTATATTGAGTAGCCTAGGGGATTTATGCAGGACTCATCTTTGGTTTGTTGACTGAAGAAGTCTCTTTATGGCCTCAAGCAGGATCTGAGGGAATGATATGCCAAGTTGAACTCCTACCTATTGTCACATAAATTTGTATGTATTAAATCAGACTTGAATGTCTACATGATCAGGATGGTTGATTCACTTCTAATTTTAGTTATGTACGTTGATGAGTTTCTGATCACCGGTTTCTTGACTTCAGTGATTGTTGCTATCAAGAGGATTCTACATGACAGGTTTTTGATGATGGACATGGGTCTGCTACACTTCTTCCATGGAATTGAGATCACTCAGGATGCATTAGGTATTAAACTGTCTCAGGCCAAGTATGCACGAGATCTCCTTGAGATATTTCACATGACAGAATGCAAATCTACTCCGACTCCTTTCCTATTAGGAGTCAAACTTGAGGATGGCGGTGAGACTCCACTGGTTGAAAACACATTGTAAAAAATGCTAGTAGGGATATTTTTGTATCTCACACACTCCAGACCAGACCTCTCCTATGTAGTTGGTGTAGTTTCTAGGTTCATGCAGAATCTGGATGAGCTACATTGGAAGGATTCAAAGTGTATCCTTCAATGCGTATAGGGCACCATCACCTTTGGTATTCATTCTGTAACATAATCTACATTAGAGCTCATCGGGTTTGTTGATTCTGACTGGGATGGTGATAGTACTGATCGCAAGTCCACATCTGGTTACTCACTCAGTATTGGTTCTGGGCCTATCTGTCGGTCGAGAAAGAAGCAAGCTGCCATTACTCTATCTTTAGCCTATGCGGAGTACAGAGGGGTAGTTAACATAACCATTCAAGCTATGTGGCTACAACATTTTCTCACAAAGTTGGGCATTCAATTTCATTGGTCGATCGTCATCTGGTGTTATAACCAGAGCACTCTGAAGTTCTGCAGAGATCAAGTTTAAATACAGTGGACAAAGCACATCGAGATCCACATGCACTACATCTGAGACTTAGTACACAAGGCAATCACCGACTTATAGTTCTGTCCTTCAATAGAAAATACAACAGAAATCTTTACCAAGACCTTCACTGAGCATAAGTTCCATTCTCTACGAATTCGTCTTGGAGTGAACGACACAATTGCCTAGCAACTGTAGTTCTTATTTTTACATACATTGTACCTTGATGGGCGGGGTTTCCAATGAGGTTTTCTCTCTTTCCTCACTTTATTTTCAGTGTATCTTTTGTATTTGGGTACCTAACATGGCCTTGTTGTCGGGACCCATTCTTTATTTTCACCATAGTGATGTTCAGGGGGGTTGTTGGAGTTACTTCACACACACCTAAGATTTCTTTTTCCTAAGGTTTTTCCTTGTTTATTAGTTATAATTAGTCATTATCCAGTCTCCTATATTTTATGGGAGAATATTCCATCTAGAGAATATTCTCTTTCAGTTGACACTTCAGTTTGACTAGTTGATTTGAGTTTAGATGTTGCATTAGTTTTATCACCATGCAACATTGGGATCATCACCATGCTAATTCGAATTTTCCTTGGGATCATCACCATACTAGTACATTAACCTTGATTCCCTGAGTTAACTACTCACTACTCTCTATTCATTCAGTTAACTAAAGACTAGTTGACTAGTTAACTCAACTAGGTGGCAGTTCACTCACATAACTACTTGAGAGACTAGAATAGGTGGCAGTTCACTCCCATAACTGCTGGAATGTGTCCATATCACTCTATACCACCACTATGGTGCATTGGTTCTCCTCCAGTGTGCACTCATCGAGTTATATATATTATATTATGTGTAAATTATTCATTATTCATAATAGTTAATGAGAATTCTTTCATTCTTTCTCTCGTTCTTCTTATTTATCAAATTTTCTCTGAAAATGTGTGTATTATTGTTTATCTAGATCTATTCTGTGCAGTTTCAATACATTTACATAAGTCATATCACTCATGCTCCCCCTGGAACCATGCCTATGTGATCTTTCTCCAAGCATTTACCTTTGCATATGATAAATCTCTCCCCCTTTGTCATCAATGGAAAAGGTATCTTTCCATCTAGGGATGCTCCCATTGGCTGAACTATCCCTGGGGATACTCCCCTTGACTGAACTCTTCTTGAAATGGATCTCGCAACCTAAACTATCCTCTTTATGGTGCTTTCTCATGTAAATCTAAGACATATAATGTAAGAATTCAAAAACATTCATTTTGGAGTAGAAGTTACTCTGAGTCTCTGGAAAAGATACTCAAAGGATTCCCTTGGAAGCATTTTTGTAAAGATGTCTGCCACTTGTTCTTTTGTGCCCACATATTCAACTCTGATATTCTTCTCTGCAACCTATTCTCGTAGAAAGTGATACTTGATTGGAATGTGCTTCGTCTTGGAGTGCGTGATTGGGTTCTTTGAGATACTGATGGTGCTTTTATTATCACAATAGATTGGAATAGGCTCATCCTACTCAACCTATGTATTTTTTAGTTTTTTTTTCATCCATAGAACCTGTGTACAACATCTTGTTGCTATAGTATACTCTTCTTCAACTCTAGATAAAGATACTGATGATTTTTTCTTGCTTAGCCAAGATACTTAACACTCACCCAAGTGGAAAGTTGCTCCAATGGTGCTTCGTTGGTCATCAATACAGCCTGCCCAATCTGCATCTGTGTAGGAAATAAGTGATAGATCCTTTCCTTTTGGATACCATAATCCAAACTCTTTTGTTCCTTTGAGATATCTAAAAATCCTCTTCACTTCTATGACATGTGATTCCTTTGGTACTACATGAAATTGTGCCACTTGTCCAACTTCCTTCATTACATCTGGTTTGGATGTTGTCACATATAGTAAGATACCAATCATTGACCTGTATTGCCTTTGGTTTGTAGACTTTGAATCACCATTTTTTCTCAACTTGCAACTGGTTTGCATAGGAGTGGTAATTGGTTTGAAATATTCCATTCTGAACTTGTTTAACATTTCTCTAATATACTTAGTTTGAGAAATAAAAATTCCTTGGTTTCTTTGACATATCTGAAGACCCAGAAAGAAGGATAGTTATCCAAGTAATGACATTTCAAATTCATTCTACATATCCTTTGCAAATTTCTTGCTTAACCTGTCATCAGTACTTCCAAAAATAATATCATCAACATAAACTTTAATTAATAAGATACTATATTGAGTTACCTTGATGTAGAGGTTGTTGTCTGCAATTCCTTTTCTGAATCCTACATGTTGTAGATATTTATCTAATCTATAGTACCATGCTCTAGGAACCTATTTTAGACCATACGAGGCCTTCTTCAATTTACACACATAATCTTCTCTCTATGACAACTAAAATCCTTCTGGTTGTTCAATGTAGACTTCTTTTTCAAGTTCCCTATTCAGAAAAGTTGATTTCATGTCCATTTGATACACTTTAATATTCTTGGAGCATGCATAAGATAAAATTAATAAGATTTCTTCCATTCTGGAAACTAGGGCAAATGTATCCTCAAAGTCGATTCCTTCAACCTATGCATATCCTTTACATACCAATCTAGCTTTGTTCCTTGTAACTTTTCCATCTTCATTCAATTTATTTATGAAAACTCACTTTGTGCCAATCACATTCTTATTCTTTGGTCTTGGAATCAATTCCCAAGTGTCATTCTTATCTATTTGATCCAATTCTTCATTCATGTCCTTATTCTAGAATTCATCCTTACTAGCCTCTTCAAAAGTGTTTTGTTCAATTGTATATAAGAGTGCTAGATGCATTTGTTCTAGTGAACATATTCTTCCTCTAGTCTCAACTCTTACATCCTTGTTTCCGGTAATCTAATCTGAAGGATGATTCTTTTGTACTCGTTTATTAGGTGTGTTTGGAGGCACTTACTGAAATTTCTCTTCTACTTCTATCTGATCCTCTTCATCTTCCCTTCTATTTCTTCTTCATCTTATGTTTTTTCTTTGTAAATTTATTCCATTGATTCATTTTCTTCTTCCTTTAATGCTCATCAACCTATTTCATCAATTGTTACATTGATGCTTTCCAAAACTTTGTTCAACCTCAGATTGTAACACTTGTATGCTTTCCTTGTACTTGAGTAACAAACAAGTACTCCTTTGTCCACACGAGAGTCAAACTTTCCCATTCTTCCATCTTCTCTTTTGATGCAACATTTGCTTCCAAATACTTCGAAGTGATTCACATTTTTCGGTCTTCCTTTACATAGCTCGTAGGGATTTTTTTCATTGTTGTTTAGGAGAATTACTCTAATTTGAATGTGAATTGTTTGTTGGATTACTGAGAGGGGGGGTGAATCAGTAATAGCATGATTATAATCCTTTTTCTTCAAATCTTATATCAATGTAGAATTATTATCCAATAATGAGCAGTAAGAAATAAACAATCACACACATACACAGTACACCAGTGTTTTACGTGGAAACCCAAATCAGGAGAAAAACCACAGAATGCTTTTTCTTATATGTCTTGAAGAATTAAATTCATTGGAAGCACCAACTTCCTTTATTTTCCAGCTGCAACTGGAAGGAGGCTCCAACCCCCTAGTTTCTCAGGCTACAACCTAAGGGAAGCTCCAACTTCCCAATTCTTTGGCTACAACTAGAAGGAGGCTACAACCCCTAATGTTCTCCGGCTACAACCGGAAGATGACTACAACCACCTATCCTTGCCCCATCCTGCCACCCTGAAGTAGAAGTAGAATGATGGAACCACTGTCACACTATCACTATGAGATATACCGCTATAAACTTGCACTAGTAAATCTGAACCATGCATCAACCATGCATCAACCTGTACCTCAACCTGTAATCAACCTCTACCATAAACAAGTGCATCAACCATGCACCAACCTGTAATCAACCTATACCATAAACAAGTGCATCCAACCATGTACCAAGTATGTACCAATCATGTTCCAACTACTCATCAACTATGACTCATCAATATGTACCAACATCATCAACTATACACCTCATGTATGTGCGCCAATTCATCAACTACTTGTCTCAACCATGTACTCAACATGTACCACAACCAAAATCCCTCATCAATTTCATCATCCAAATCTGATTTGTAGCTCTTTAATAGACTTGGTGTATATTATCACATTCTTGCAAACCTTCCTTAACTTTAAAAACAAGAGACTATCATTTTCATCAAACTTTGCTTTAGTCTCACATGCCTAGTTTGGATTAGTCAACAACCCTAACTTGAAGTAATCATAACTTTGAACCTGTAATGTATAAATATCTGAAAATGATACACAATGTTATTCAATGTGTTTTATACAATTTCTCCAAGTGTCACTACTTCGAACCGCTCAGAAAAGGATTTATAGAAAAAATGGCATACCTTGTTGAAATCTGGCTTATTCTAGAGAGTGACCTTATAGAGCATTCCCTGCACAACATATTTGATGAATTGATCTGAAAATACTACATAGAATACTAAATATTGTACTCTAACCAACACATTTGGTCTCACTAAATTTTATCTTTTATGAAGAAGTTATGACATTTTTACCCGAAATAACTGATTTTGACTAGTTTCAGGATTGACCAAAAACCCTATTTTCCACGGAGTGTAACTCCCAAAATAAAATGACCCACAAGTTGAATTTGTAACCACAGATAATTGGATATGTTTTTTCACTTGCATAGAAATTTCAGGATCTGAATCATTATAGAAAAAAAGTTATAGCGAACATAGTGAGATGACATGTAAATAACATACCTTAGAAAACACCATCAAAAGAATTTATCCTTCCTTGCATTTCAACCTTCTTTTCTTCACTTTCCTCAGAATTTCAGCTTAGATATCCTTTGGTTACCTCAGAAACCTATAGATATTCAATATGCGCAAGTGTGATTCAAATAAGAGAGCCTTGCCTCTTATTTATACTCTCCAAGTAGCTTCCTTAAAAACATCTTCTAGGTCACTTGGCCCACTTTCTTTATTTTAGGGTTGGGTCCACTTCTAATTTCTCCATTAAAATTATTATTGAAATTATTTATTTGTATTCACTTTGAATTATAATACACTCATCTCTTCACTTTATTAGTTACCTTTTAAAATCTCTTAAACCACTTTGATTACTTTGACCTTTTTGGGCTTGTAGATGACATATGAGGGTCCTCCAACTTCGTAAGGCCATAACTCTCAGACCGTGAGGAGTTATGTGACATTCTACATACCACCAGAAATGGCATGACATGTAATATCCATATAGAATAGTATTATCTAAAAATATATCATAAC
>ML780226.1:136193-147460 GCA_009831015.1 Picea engelmannii | reverse complement strand
TATCCAAGTCCGGACTTGTCAAGATAAGATTTTTGACTGTTGATAATGTCATCCAGAACTTTTGAGCTATTCTGCATATTTTTCTTTTGAATATCCTTTCTTAGTGTGACAATCTCTGCTTCTAGGTTTCCAATGATCTTGTCATTTCCTTCTAGTTGTTATTTGAGTGCTTCTTCAATTATTTTATCTTCTTCTATTTAAACCTTCAATTTTGTGATCATTTGTTCTAGTTCTTGAGTGATTTTTTTCTTATCTAGTTCTGCTTGTAGTTTCTTGTTTTTCTTCTTTTATCTTCTGATAACTTCTATGGCACTCATTAATTCTTCTCGAAAGTCAACTTCTGCCTCTTCAATTTCTTCTTCATATTCTTCTTCGGAGTCTTCTTTATCAGAGTCTTCTACTGCCATGAATAGAACTCTTCTTGTTTCACTATCACTGACTTCATCTTCATCTGATGATGAGATGTCTTCTTTGGTGCAAAAGTTTTTCTTGAAAACTTTCTTTGTAGTTCTTTTACCTTTATATGTTTGTCTGCCTTTTGAGTAACCTTCATCATTTCTCTTTTTCTTTTGAGGGCATTTGTTAGAAAAATGACCAATACCATCACAATTAAAACAAATTAAAGGAAGCTTACCTCTGTACCTACTGTTGGTTCCCTTGTTCAGTATTTTGATGAAGTTGGCCACTTCTTCATCATCTTCTGAGACGTCGTTGTTGTTTCTATATTCTTCTTGTTCCTATTTCTTTTGCTTTGATCTTTTGGATGCTTTGAAGACTGCTTCTTTTACATGTGGATTTTCCTGTTCAGTTCTCATCTCATATGCCGTGAAGATTCCATGTAGTTCATCCATGCTTATTGATTTTATATCTGATCTTTCTTCTAGTGCTGCTATCTTAGGTTTGAATCTCATAGGAAGAGATATTAGTACCTTTTGAACAATTATATATTCTTTGATTTCTTATCCCAATCCTATGATTACATTCACTATTTCATCGACCCGTAAGAAGTAGGCTGCAACATCTTTATCTTCCTTCATTTTTAGTTGTTCGAATTGACCTCTGTAAGTTTGAAGCTTTGTTACTTTGACTTTTGAATCTCCTTCATAAATATTTCGAATCTTGTCCCAAATCTCTTTAACAGATTTACAATGTGAAACTTTGGTGAATACCATATCACTGAGACCATTCAAAAGTGCATTTATGGCCTTGGAATTATTCTCACCGAGTTTCACTACTTTGTCATTTGTTGGTGGAACTGTTGGTGCTGTGTATCCATCTACAATTGATTTCCAAACTTGAAATCCCTGTGCCTGTATATATGTCTTCATCCTTATGCTCCAAAAAACATACTTTTGTCCATCAAACTATGGTATTTCATTTTTATACGAGTTGGTACTCTCCATGATCTACCTTTCAGTGGTTAAACTGATTTCTAAAGGAACCTGCTATGATACCAATTGTTGGATTACTGAGAGGGGGGGTGAATCAGTAATAATGTAATTATAATCCTTTTTTTTCAAATATTATATCAATGTAGAATTATTATCCAATAATGAGTAGTAAGAAATAAACAATCACACATATACACAGTACACCAGTGCTTTACGTGGAAACCCAAATCGGGAGAAAAACTACGGAATTATTTTTCTTATATGTCTTGAAGAATTACATTCATTGGAAGCACCAACTTCCTTTATTTTCCAGCTGCAACTGGAAGGAGGCTCCAACCCCCTAGTTTCTCAGGCTACTACCTGAGGGAAGCTCCAACTCCCCAATTCTCTGGCTACAACCAGAAGGAGGCTACAACCCCCAATGTTCTCTGACTACAAATGGAAGGTGGCTACAACCACCTGTCCTTGCCCCATCCTACCACCCTGAAGTAGAAGTAGAATGATGGAACCACTTTCACACTATCACTATGAGATATACTGCTGTAAACTTGTACCAGTAAATATGAACCATGCATCAACCATGCATCAACCTGTAATCAACCTCTACCATAAACAAGTGCATCAACCTGTACCATAAACAAGTGCATCCAACCATGTACCAAGTATGTACCAATCATGTGTCAACTACTCATCAACTATGACTCATCAATATGTACCAACATCATCAACTATACACCTCATGTATGTGCACCAACTCATCAACTACTTGTCTCAACCATGTACTCAACATGTACCACAACCAAAAGCCCTCATCAATTTCATCATCCAAATCTGATTTGTAGCTCTATAATAGACCTAGTGTATATGATCACATTCCTGTAAACCTTCCTTAACTTTAAAAACAAGAGACTAGCATTTTCTTCAAACTTTTCTTTAGTCTCAGATGCCTAGTTTTGGATTAGTCAACATCCCTAACTTGAAGTAGTCATAAATTTGAACCTTTAATGTATAAATATATGAAAATGACATACAATGTTCTTCAGTGTGTTTCATACAATTCCTCCAAGTGTCACTACTTGGAACCTCTCAGAAAAGGAGTTATAGCAAAAATGGCATACCTTGCTGAATTTGGCTTATTCTAGAGAGAGACTTTGTAGAGCATGCCCCGCAAAAAATATTTGATGAATTACTATGAAACTGTTACACAACATACTACAGGATTTACCCTAACCAACAAATTTTGTCTCACTAAATTTGGATATGTTATGAAGAAGTTATGATGTTTTTACCCGAAACACCTGATTTTGACTAGTTTCAGGACTGACCACAAATCCTATTTTCCAAAGAGTGTAAATCCAAAAATAAAATGACCCACAAATTGAATTTTTAACCACAGATACTTGTATATGTTTTGTCACTTCCATATAAATTTCAGGATCTGAATCATTATATAAAAAAAGTTATAGGGAAAATGGTGACATGACCTGTAAATAACATACCTTAGAAATCACCATCAAAAGAATTTATCCTTCCTTGCATTTCGGCCTTATTTTCTTCACTTTCCTTAGAATTTCGGCTTAGATATCCTTTGGTTACCTCATACACCTATATATATTCAATATGCTCAAGTGTGATTCAAATGAGAGAGCCTTGGCTCTTATTTATACTCTCCAAGTAGCTTCCTTAAAAACTTCTTCTAGGTCACTTGGCCCACTTTCCTTATTTTAGGGTTGGGTCCACTTCTAATTTATCCATTAAATTTATTATTGAAATTATTTATTTGTATTCACTTTGAATTATAATACACTCATCACTTCACTTTATTATTTACCTTTTAAAATCTCTTAAACCACTTTGATTACTTTGAACTTTTGGGGCTTCTAGATGACATATGAGGGTCCTCCAACTTCGTAAGGCCATAACTCTCAAACCGTGAGGAGTTATGTGATGTTATACATACCACTAGAAATGAAATGACATGTACTATCCATATAGAATAGTATTATCTGAAAATATATCATAACTCATACTATTACCCATCAAACAAACTTGGGTCCATTACCCAAACCTTGGGTCTCCAACTTCTCATGGCCATAACTCTCTAACCGTGAGGAATTATGTGACGTTCCACATACCAAAGGAAATGACATGACAAGCACTATCCATCTAGGATAATTGCCCTAAAAAATTCACTTTCCTTCATCTCATTATTCCACAATTAAGCATGTCTTCTCTTACTCCACAAAGCGTCTTCCTATGAGGGCTTTCAACATAAGGGGACCACTTTGGAGTTCATCCATGTTTACTTCTTATCAACCATGAAAAAAAAATAATGATTCATATTTACATCAAACAATGTTGGGTCCATTACCCAAAGCTTTTTTCTACGGGGCTTTCTTCAAGGGTTGACATCAATGACAATCAACCTTAATCAACACTGTTGTATGCACTCCATGTGTCCAAAAAATATCTGTCAATTTGGAATCCATTAGCATTGTTCAAGCCATTTCCTGTACTATCATGTTCTTTCTTTCAACAAATCCATTCTGTTGAGGTGTCCTAGAAACAAAGAATTACCTTTTTATTCCATGCCTGCTTTAGTAGTCCATAAATTAATTTGAAGTGAACTATCCTCCATTATCATATCTCAAAATTTTTATTTTTGAATCTATTTCATTTTCAATCATTTCCTTGTAGACCTTGAAGTTTTGAAAAGCTTTTGAATTATTCCTGAGAAAACAAACTACAGTCATTATTCTATAATCATCAAATAATAACATAAAGTATTTCTCACCTTTTAAACCCTTTGTTATAGTTGGTACAACTAGATCAGTATACACAATTTCCAGTGGTATTTTCATTGAATATTCCTTTGATTTGAACCTAGTCTTTGTTTGTTTTCCTTGTTGACAATGTTTTCATAAAGTGTTGGTTGGTTTTGTGATCTGGGGAATTTCTCTAACCGCTTCATTTTTGCTGACTTTGAAGAGGTTATCAAAGTGTATGTGACCCATTCTTATGTTCCATAGCCAACCTTCATCTTCCTTTCCTACACAACACTTTTCATTTCCAATTTCACTAAATACATATATGTTGCTTGAAGTTCTTGCAGTTGTTGCAATCAATTTTCCTGAACCTTTTTTTCTTATATCGCACTTCTGTGAATCGAAAGTAATTTTATGACCTTGGTCACACATTTGACTTACACTTAGAAGATTATATTTCATATATTCTACTAGTAGAACATTTTCTTCCTTGATATTATTGTTTCCAATTCTGGTTGCGCCTTTCCCAATGATTTTAGTTGAATCATCATTTCCAAAGGAGACTAATCTGTCTCTTTCATTTATTAATGTAAAAAACATGTATTTATCGCCTTTCATGTGTTTTGAACAGCCACTGTCAACATACCAACCGTGTTTCTTTTGATTATATTGTAGAGTGAGTGTTCATTCATCATTGTTATACTGATTCTTCTTTCTTATCCATGTTCTCTTCTGAGGTTCATGTTTGTGACTGTTATTGTTCTATTGTGGTTCTCTAGGAGGGACTGTCATTCTACAATCTTTGGCCATGTGTCCAAAGTTGTTGCACTTGTAGCATTATACTTCAGTGCTCAATGATTCAAACATGTTGTAGCTTATTCTCCGTGTTTCACTAGGCCTTCTTGGATAGTCATTTTTTGTATGACTTTCAAAGTTATTTATGTTCCTCCTATTAGCTCTTCAATTTACAGATTTATGTCCAAAATTATTACATGCATAACATAAACAAAAAAACATAGTTTGATACCTGGGATTTGAAGATCTTATGAAAGGAGTTACTCTTATGAATCCTTCCTCTTCATGAGGACTATTTGTTTATGTCAATCGTTGATTCTGAAGTATGAATCTTCTCGGTGGAGGAGTGTCTCTGTAATCTTCCTATCCCCTTTGGTTGTTTCTGCATAGATTTTTGGGTATGTTTCTTGTTCTGTTTCTTTGGAGCTTGATCTCTTTTCTGTCTGATTATATCCAAGTCTGAACTTGTCATGATGAGGCTTTTGACTACTAATAATGTCATCCAAAACTTTTGAGTTGATCTGCATATTTTTCTTTTGAATATTCTTTTTCAATGTGACAATCTATGCTTCCAAATTTCCAATGATCCTGTCTCTTTCTTCTATCTATTATTTGAGTTCTTCTTCAATTCTTTTGTCTTCTTCTATTTGAACCTTTAATTTCATGATCATTTTTTCTAGTTCTCGAGTGTCTTCTTTCTTGTCTAGTTCTTCTTGTAGCTTCTTGTTTTTCTTCTTTTCTCTTCTTATAACTTCTATGGCACTCAACAATTCTTCTCGATAGTCAATTTATGCATCTTCATATTCTTCTTCGGTGTCTTATTTATTAGAGTCTTCTACTGCCATGAATAGAACTATTTTTGTCTCACTATCACTAACTCCATCTTCATCTAATGAGGAGATGTCTTCTTTGGTGAATAATCTTTTCTTGAAATCTTTCTTTGTGGTTCTTTTTCCTTTATATGTTTGTTTTCTATTTGAGTAATCTTCATCATTCCTCTTATTTTTCTTATGAGGAAATTTGTTAGAAAAATGACCAATACCATCACAATTAAAATAAATCAATGGAATCTTACTTTTATATCTATCGTTGGTTCCCTTGTTCAATATTCTGACAAAGTTGGCGACTTTTTCATCATCTTCCGAGATGTCACTGTTGTTGCTATGTTCTTTTTCCTTTTTCTTTTTCTTTGAACTTTTGGATGCTTTGAAAGATGCTTCTTTTATATCTATATTTTCTTGTTTAGTTCTCATTTCATATGCTGTGAAGATTCCATGTAGTAGGTCCATGCTTATTGAGTCTATATCTTCTCTTTATTTTAGTGTTGATATCTTAGAATCAAATCTCATAGGAAGAGATCTTAGTACCTTTTGAACAATTACAGATTCTTCAATTTCTTCTTCCAATATTATGATTGCATTCACTGTTTCATCGACTCGTAAGAAGTAATATGCAATATTCTCATCGTCCTCCATCTTTAGTTGTTTGAATTGACCTCTGTAAGTTTGAAGCTTTTCTTCTTTGACTATTGAATTTCCTTCATAAATATTTTGAAGTTTGTGTCAAATCTCTTTAGTGGATTTACAATGTACAACTTTGGTATATACTAATTCACCAAGACCATTCAAAAGTGCATTTGTGTCTTTGGAATTATTTTGACTGATTTTCATTGCTTTTTCACTTGTTGGCGAAACTGCTCGTTCTTTGTATCCATCTACTACTGATTTCCAAATTTCAAATCCCTATGCATGTATATATGTTTTCATCCTTCTTCTACATAATGATCACATTATCATTATCCAAATCTAATTTTTAGCTCTGTAACAGATCTGGTATATATGATCACATACCTGCAAACCTTCCTTAATAAGAGACTAACATTTTCATCAAATTATACTTTAGTCTCACATGGCTAGTTTTGGATTAGTCAACAACCCTAACTTGCAATAATAATAACTATGTACCTGTAATGAAAAAAGGTATAAAAATAGTACAAAATGTTACTCAGTGTATTTTCTTCAATTTCTATAGGTTTCACTTCTTGGAACCTCCCAGAAAAGTAGTTATAGAAAAAATGGCATACCTTGCTGAATTTTGGCTTATTCTAGAGAGAAAACTTGTAGAGCTGCTGCGTAGGGAATATTTTTTATATGGAGATAAAAATGGTACAAATAATACTAAAGATTGTACTATAACCAATACATTTGGTCTTTCTAAATTTGGATCTATTATGAAGAAGTTATAACGTTTTTAACTGAAACACCTATTTTAGACTAGTTTTAGGACTAGCCACAAACTCTATTTTCCAATGACTGCAACTCCAAAAATAAAATGACCCACAAGTGAAAACAAAATTCACAAATAGTTGGATATGTTTCCTCAATGGCCTCTAGATTTTTTGGTCTGAATTATTCTAGAAAAAAGGTTATTGTGAAAATGGTGAGATGACGTGTAAATATTATACCTTAGAAAGCATCATCAAAAGAATTTATCCTCCCTTGAATTTCGGCCTTCTTTACTTCACCTTCCCTATGAAATTCTCCTTAGATATCCTTTGGTTACCTCAGTCACATATAGATATTCAATATGGTCAAGTGTGATTAAATGAGATACCCTTGCCTCTTATTTATACTTTTATGTAGCTTCCTCAAGGGGTTACCTTCTAACCATCTTAAACCATTTTCCTTATTTTAGGGCCAACCCACTTCTAACCACTTGTCCACTTCGAAATTTATCCATTAACTTTATTATTTAAATAATTTATGTTGTATACACTTTGACTTATAGTACACTCATCACTTCACTTTATTATTTACCTTCTAAAACCTCTTAAACCACTTTCCTTATTTTAAGGCTGTAACCACTTGTCAACTTTGTAATTTCTCCATTAACTTTATTAGTTAAATAATTTATTTTGTATCCACTTTGAATTATAGTAAACTTATCACTTCACTTTTTTATTTAAATAATTTCTTATTTGCAACCACTTTGACGACTTTGACCTTTTGGGGCTTCTAGATGTCTCATGAGGGTTCTCCAACTTCACATGGCCATAACTCTCTGACCGTGAGGATTTATGTGACGTTCCACATACCACCGGAAATGGAATGACATGTACTATCCATATAGAATAGTATTACCATCAAATATATTAAAACTCATACCATTATATATCAAACAAACTTGGGTCCATTACCCAAACCTTCGTGCTACCCGAATTCACTATCAAACTTTCTTCAAGGGTTGACATCAATGAAAACCAACCTAAACAATCAACAATAGTTCCACTAAATCCATTATTCTTTTACATACCCTATAGGATAGAACTAGGACTTAATGAGGGTATTGAAATTATCCCACTTAGTTACTGGTGGGTCACCCTCCAACCTAAGTGTCTATGTGTGACTTCCCAACCAAGTTAAAGTATGGCCCTCTAAGTTCAGTTTGAAAAATGCTATCTTGTATTCTTCATATATATGGTGAATGTTAAAATAAACTTATATTTGTTGCAAGCAATGATTCATTTTTAATGGATCAATATAACCATGGTATGGTTTCATGTCCACATTCACTTCCATATTGAATAGGGATTATGAAGGGTTTATGGCACTAAAAATCAACTACTTTTTCTCAAGTTATTTCTATGACTCCTTTTTTGGGTCTTCATTATCTCATAATTTCCTATCCAATCCAATCTCTGAGTTTGAGCCTTCAACTTCTCTGAATGGTCTAAGCTTTATTTCTAGATTTTACATGAGGAGGGACATATTGCAAGATATGTCAATGATTTTTTCCTCTATCCTTGAAAATCTCTCCTCTACCATATCTCATGGGTTTTTATGAACATACTTGATAGCCATGGCTAGGGTTCTACAAATTTATTCTTAAACCAATTTCTAGATCCCTGCAACTTTCTACAAATACCCCAAGAAAATCTTCTCTGATACCAATATGATATGTAAACTGTGACATATATTTTGCTAGAATAGTTTGTCACAACATATATGATAAATAAACTGAAATATACACTATGAAGGAGAAATTCCTTTAGATTCTAGAATCTTTAGTTACTGATTTTTTTCTTAGACATGAAATATATTTAATGAAAAAAATAGAGAACGATACAAAAAATAAAACATGTAACATTCCCCAACATAACCAAGGAACATTACTATGCAGAAAAAGACATAAAATGAAATTTACTTTTGTTAAAAAATTATTATAGCTTACCAGCTGGGATTTAAACACATTTTTCAACCAAATTCTGATACCCATAATTATATGAAACTACATCATTATAAACAAGAATTTATGCAACTGATAAAGCATCTATAACAACATATAAAACCATTCTCATTTACGAAGTAAATGAACAAAAATTACATTCATGGAATAACTAGACAAAATGGGTAAGCACTTATCTTTAAAAGAGAATTTGTGCAACCAACTATTTGGGAAGGAATTTCCACCCAACCATAGATGTGTTGTTCCAAATATCAATAGAAATTCACCTCCAAGCTAGGGCTAGGATTCCACAAAATAAGGGTTCGTCTCATAGTCCCTCATATCTCAATATCACACAACCCGTCGATTTTCTCCTACATCTATCCTGAATTCCCTCCATCTCTCTTCCTCTTGACCTACCCAACCCAATGAATGCACCCCTTCATTTATGTTAGTCCATCAGAAGTCCCATTTGTTTATCAAGGTCTCTCTCGCATAGGTAGCTAGGAATCTCTTAGATGGGAACTCACTGCTAGGAAAAAATACTAGCAAACCAACAACAAATACTTGTTGATATAGTGAAACTCACCTAGTGATGCATATTTATGAGAAGAACGAAAGGAATAACATACCGAATACAATAACATAGAGATACGGAGAACAAAAAAATATATCCAATGAACAATAAATTCTATTGAATAAATAAAATAGGAAAAAACTGTAAAACCGAAGAACTGAAAACAACTTGTTCGAATGGTGGTAGATGTCTCTAAGAAGTGATGTGGCTATTATGCACATCCGTCTAATCAGAATGATTACAATGAGGCTCTAGAGGCATTTTTAACATTACTCATGAATTCCCAAACCCTAGACATCCAAAAACCCGACCCTAGGAGATGAAATGCCAAAATTTATGTGGGCCCCTATGGGTAAGTTGGTACCTCAACTTCCTGGGGTCATAAATTTTTCATACGACCTCCATTTTAGGCGCATTATATCCCACTAGAAAGGTATTTTCGATAACTACACATTATGTTTTCAAACTCTGACTTCGTCTACAGTTTGACTGTGGCAAGTGAAAAACACATTATTTAGCTCCCCAAAATGGCCCTGGAAGTACATAAAGTTGTACTAACATGAAAATTTCCAAAATAATCCAGTTGGATTACGTGGGCGCCCACCAATCTCCACCTGGAATCTGTGTATGGCTTCGGACAACCTTGAAAGTGTAGAACCCACAATTACCAAGAATTACTGAAGAATGTGTTGAACTAACAACTATCAAGAGGAGCCAGTTGGAATAGGTGGGTGCCCACCAATATCCACATGGACAAGTCCTCCCCCCTTAGGAAGAAATGGTCTCTGTTGGGTTGAAATCCCCAATTAGGTGAGGAAACGTCTGTTGAATTTGGCCTCGAGTGAGCCACTTGTCTTGGTGTAGGAGTTTCCTTTCCTTGACAACCCGATAAAGTTGGAACCTCTGCTGGTGAGTTTCATTGACATGTGTATCCACTATCTGATTGGTGGATGCCTATTCCATGCAGTCAGGGTTGAGATCTGTTGGTGTCAAATGTTCTGTGATCTCTAAGGTGTCCAATAATGGTGGAAAATATGGTTGAAGGAGGTCTAGATTGAACACTGGGTGCAAGAAAAGGAAGGGTGGAGTGTTGAGCTCAAAATCATTGCTACCCACATCCTTGGTGATAGTGTAAGGTCCATAGCGAAGTGGGAGGAGCTTCTGATGGCATCTTGTAAGGTTTGATTTCTACAAATGTAACCAAAACTTGTCTCCCACCTGAAACTGATGTGGTACCCAGTGTTTATCATGATGTTTCTTGTACTTTTCATTGGCTTTCTGCAAAATCTCATGGACTTGTTGGAGAATGTGCTAAATCTGCTCAATGAATCTGGTGGCTCTATTGGCATCAGACTAAACATGGGAAGATTATGACTATGTGGTTGCAAGAGGTAGTGCAACATCAATGAGACCCAAGGGTTGGAATCCTAGGCCCACCTGAAATGGGCTATGGTCAATGGAGCTATGGAGAGCCTTGTTGTAGTTGTGTTGAACATAGGGAAGACTCTCATCCCA
>ML780226.1:108913-135808 GCA_009831015.1 Picea engelmannii | reverse complement strand
ATTCATTGTAAAGTGGAATAGGTCCACTATATTATTAAATAAGGCACACTATGGTAGTTAGATATAATAAATGTAAGAGGACTTCTTAGAAGGTTGTACTTCAATAAGATTCATCCTCTATAATGTTCTTAGGTGATGGTAGCACTATATAAATGGGTTCAAGCAATGTAAGGGGACATGAAGAGAAGTATTGTATTTGGAGCTGAAGCTCATGAGGAGGATGCCCCCTCGAAGAGGAAAGTGAACTTGAGATGATCCCTTCCATAATAGGATCCATTGTATGGTGTTTCCCTACCTCAAGAGTTTGGTAATAATAAAGTGTTTTTTCTTCTATTTTCCTCTGTGGATCTATTGTGTATTCAATATTTGTGGTGATAATATTTGTAGATCTATTTAGGATATTAACATACCTATATGCTTAGAGTTGTACATGTGTGGGATGTGCACAATCATCCAATTGACGACCTATGTCTGTCCATTGGTTTGAGGCTTGAAAGTAGTGGATTTAGTGAGCTTGGTGTCCAAACGTGACCAAAGACTCGACCAAAATGTGTTGAGGAACTTGTTTTCCTGATCTAAGATGATGGTATTTGGTATCCCAAAATGGACCCACACTCGTTCAAAGAAGAGCTTGGAAATATCTGTTGTTGCGATGTTGTTCTTGTAGGATGTGATAATGGCCATCTACTAAAACTGATCAACCACCACAAATACAAAATCATTTTCATGCTTGGTGGATGGAAGGCCAAACATGTAATCCATCGAGATGGATTCCCAAGGACTATTGGGAGTAGGAAGAGGGGTGTATAATCTTTTCTTCTTGATGGATAGCTTGTTAATGGCACAAGCAATACAATATGTGATATACTTGTTGATGTATTGTCGAAGTTTTGGCCAATAAAAATGTTTATTTAGAATGGCCATAGTTTTCTCCACACCAAAATGTCCTGCCATCAGACTGTAGTGATCCTCCCCTATTATCTTTGCATGCTTTCTTGTGGGAACATATAGGTGGCCCATATTGCACAACAGTCCATCTTGGATGTGAAAATCGGTGACATTCACTCCTGTACCCAAGAGCTGATAGGTGGTGGTGAAGTTAGGGTCATGCTGATAAAGTTCGAGCCACTTAGATGCCTCATGCCCACAGGAATGGAGCACTATGGTGAGTGAAAAAATGGGAGGGTGACTGAGGCAGTCAATGACATTATTTGTTTTCCCTGTTTTATACTTGATTTTGAGATGGAATTATTGTAGGTATGTGGACCACTTTTGATGGTGGTCATTCTGCAACTTCCCCTCTGTCTTTATGAATTTCAAAGGATTGTGTTCAATGTGGATGATTGCCTCCTTTCCCAGAATGTAATGTTTCCATTGATAGCAGACTTTCACATTGGAATACATTTCTTTGTCATAGGTGGGGTATTTCTTGACAATAAATGAGAGTGTCTCGCTATGGTATTATACTGGATGACCATGTTGAGTGAGAACTGCACCTACAACATAGTCAGAGGCATTAGTCTCAATCTCAAACAGTTGTTGCAGATCATGTAAGGAGAGTAATGGAGTTGAGCACAAGAGATGATTCATATCATCAAATGCTTGTTTTTGTTCCTTCCCCATGTAAAATTTTCCTTCCCACTGCCCTTGGTTACTTGGCTGAGGGCCCATGCAATATGGGAGAATCCCAACAAGAACCTTCGATAGAAGTTAGAAAGTCCCAATAAGCTCTGAAGCTCAGTTAGTGTGGTTTGGGCTAGCTAGTCATGAATGAATTGGATCTTAGTTGGATCCATATGTACCCCATGATCATAAAAAATGTAGCCCAAGTATTGGACCTTGTTCATGCCAAAGGAGAAATTTTCCAAGTTGGCATATAGCTTGTGTTGTCGTAGAGTGCCAAAAACCTATTGAATATGCTTCTTGTGCTCCTCTCAAGTTTTACTGAATATGAGGATGTCATCCATATATACCACCAAAAAATAATTTGGGAAGGGTCTCAATACATCATCCATCAATATTATGAAAGTTGTTGGTGCATTTGTTAATCCGAAAGGCATGACCAACCATTCAAGGAGACCTTCTTTATATTTGAAAGTTGTCTTCCATACATCAGTTGGTTCAATGGGAACCTGGTGGTATCCATACTTTAGGTCAATCTTGTTGAAGAACTTTTACCCCATAATTTGGTCAAGAAGTTCATCAATTCGGGGAATGGGATATTGATTTCATATTGTGATTTTGTTTAATGCTCCGTAATCAATGCAAGTCCTCTAGGTCCATATTTCTTATGCACCATCACAATCAGACTTCCACAAGGGGAGGAGATAGGTCGTATGTGCCCCTTTTGAAGAAGATCTTAGATCTAGTGCTTCATTTCATTAGTTTCCATCAATGAGTGATGATATAATGGTCCATTAGGCAACAATGCACTGAGGGTTAGATCAATTGGATGCTTGATTTGGCAGTGTGTTGGTACCCCGGTGGGTGAGGAGAATATGTCTCTGTACTCTTCTGCAATACCATCCACTTTCTTCTACTGCAAAGAGAGGCTTTGTGTATAGGTCACAGATGTGGCAGGGACCTTCTGCTTACTGTGAGCACGGATCACAAAGAAGACAAAATTCCTGGTCTGTGAAATGAACTTATTACATTACTTAGCAGAGATTAAATAAATAGAGGTAGGTAGAACTACCTCTCCTATCTTGTACAATTTTATACCGAAAGTAATAATAACAAAGAGATACAAAGAAAAAAAAAATATATCCAGTGAACAATAACTTCTATCAAATAAATAAAATGGGTTGAAACTGTAAAATTGTAGAATTGAAAAAAACTTGCTCGAATGGTGGTAGCTATCTGTAACATACCCTGCTAGCCACAAGCCATGGTATGCTACTACCAATCCCACCCTGAGACTGCTTTCTCATACTGATACCTTCTTTATTTATTAAATATGCATAAGATAAGAGAATTAACGACATGCAAAGTAATATCCAACCAACATGCATGTTCTAAAGATTCAATTAACGATAATTAAATATACAATGGAAAAAGATTAATACACAGATAATAATATGACAATAGAGAGCACTTATCTTTATGAAATATGAAACCAACTTGCTACAGACCAAGGACATTACTTCCAACCATAGACACTACTGCTCCAAATCTCAACAACAATGTCACCCCTGAGCCAGGGCTATGAATCCACAAGGACAGTTCCAGAGTGAACTTGGCTTCCCCGACTAGTCATCTCTCAATCTCTCATAGGATTCCCAACACTCACAACAATCCAACTACCCAAATCTCTTCTACCTAGCTTGCACCACCTGAGAGAACAAACCTCCACCTTTCTCTGCCACGCAGTCCCTCAGGCAGTCCTTCTCCTTATTCGGGCCTCCAACACAACTGGTCTAGAATCTTAATGCCGAAACTATTAGGACTCGCAGATGTGAGCCATGCTAGACACAATCCACTGCATCTCAAACATGAAAGCCTCAAAGCACGACTAGATCACACCAGCGACTGCTACAACCAATTATCCTATGGCTAATTCTTTTGTAGTTCGGTCCCCTTTATCGAGACCACGATGCAGGTGAGGATGGATGGAGGAGGTAGGTAAGTGAATGGGAGTGCATGAGGGTAAGAATTAGGTAACACAAAGGTGACAGAGCAGACAAGCTAATGACCAACCCCACAATCAGACCAGGGGCGGGTTTAAGTATGTTTGTGCGGAAATCAAGAACATCCTGGCCTCCCCAAGAAACTCACGTAACTGATTCCCCCCTTTGGGAAAAAAGGTAATTAATCAGGAATAAACATTTATCCTCTCAAGCCCCCTCTCTTATGGAATCATATCCCCCTATAACTCTAGTCCTTGTCCTTCTAGCAACCAGTGATGTGTTTATTATTAATAATGATCAAAGAATTACATTTCTTGGGCATATTGTCCCTTTAAATAATTGTTTTGGCACTCAAGCGTCTCAACATTGTAATAATACATTATTTAAAATGGGGGTTCACAACCTGGGGTGTTACATCCCCTCCCCCTTATTTTGGAACTACCATCAGTGCATATACAAAATAGAGATCAAAATCTCAAATTTATTCAAAAAGTTGCAGGTACTCTATCCACATGTTATCTTCATGATCCTAGGTAGCATATTTAGGACTGTAGTAGGTCCACTGAACTTTTACCAGCTCTATAACTCGATTTCAAAGCATTTTTACCTTTCTGTCCAATGCCCATGCTAGCTTAACCTGGAAGTCTCCCTCCCTCTCTACCTGAATCAGATGCCAATCAATAACATGGTTATGATCATGTACATATTTCTTTATTAAAGATACATGAAATACATTATGCACATTCATGGAAGATGGTAATGCAAGCATGTATGCAACTGTCCCTATTCTATACAATATTTCAAATGGACCAAAGAATTTGTCTGTCAGCTTTGTAAAACTACCCAATTTCAAATAAATTTTCTCGGGATTCACTTTCAAAAGTACATGCTCCCCTAATTTAAATTCTCTAGTTGTCATGTTCTTGTCTGCATAAAATTTATTTCTATCCTGAGCTACCTTTAAATCCTGCTTAATCTTGACCACCTGGTCTTCGATGTCCTTGAGCAACTCCGGCCCAAGTACCACTCTATCTGTTGGGTTGTCCCAACTCAGTGGAGTATTTCATTTCCTACCATACAAGGCTTAAATGGGCTTATTCTCAATGAAGCTTGATACCCATTGTTATATGAAAAATCAACCAAGTGTAAGTAATCTTCCCACTTAGATGGCTTATCCATCACATACATTCTCATCATGTCTTCAATTATTCGATTGAATCTCTATGTTTTCCCATCTGTATGGGGGTGATATGTTGTGATAAAGTTTATATTTGTGCCAAATCATTTAAACAATCCCCTCTAGAAGTTTTAGGTAAACTTTGTATCTATGTCTGAGACAATTGTCCTAGGTATCCCATGCAACCTAGCAATTCCCTTCATGAAAATTTCTGCAATATTAGTCGTTGTATATGTTGTCTTCACAGGTACAAAATGAGCAGCATTTATTAATTTTTCAACCACCACCATGATTGAATCATGTTGCTTATTGATTCTGGGTAATTATGTGATGAAATCCATGGTGATCACTTCTTATTTCTTCTTTGGAATTGGAAATGGTTGCAGCAAACTTGTTGGGTGCCTATGCTCAACCTTCACTTTCTGACATTCCATACATCAAGCGATGTAATCAGAAACATCCTTCTTCCTTCCCGGCCAAAAGAACTGGCTTTCTTACTGTTGTAATTGTTTTCTAGTAACCGAGATGTCCAACATAAGGAACATCATGCATTTCCTTCAGTAACACATTCCTCAGTTCTCCGTAACTAGGAACATAGATTCTATTTTTATGCATGAGAAATTCATCTTCCTTTATCTCATACTCCTTTATTCTTTGTTGTACATCTCCTTGCTATAATCTTTCCTTTACCTATAGGTAATGCTAGTCTATACCAAGACCATCTAAAATTATGTTCTTCAAGTCTAACCGACACATATTGGTAGCAGTAGCATGCATGAGATGCACTCTCCTACTAAGTGCATCAACAAATTTATTCTCCTTCCCCTTGATATTCTTGATATCGAAGTCATATTCACTTAAAAATTCTAACCATCTTGTTTGCCTGGAATTCAAGTTCGGTTGTTCAAAAAGATTCTTCAAACCAATGTTGTATGTTCTTAATTTGAATTTATTCCCCATGAGATAATGCTTCCACATTCTCAAGGCGTGAACAATGGCAACAAGTTCCAAGTCATGTGTGGTATAGTTCCTCTCATGTTCCTTAAGATTTCTAGACTCATATCCAATGACATATCCATTTTTCATGAGGAATACCCTAAGTCCTTCCTTACAAGCGTCTGTACATACCACAAAAATTCCATTTGGCTCAACAATATTTAACATAGGTGCACTAGTAAGTAATTCCTTCAACATATTAAAATTCTTTTCACACTTGAGTGTCCATTCAAATTTAGTTCCCTTCTTTTGCAAAGAAGTGATGGGATGATAAATCTTAGAGAACCCTACTATGAACCTTCTGTAGTAGCCAAATAATCCCATAAAATATCTAAGGTCTCACACATTTCTGGGTGTTGGCCACCCTCTAATGGATTCGATCTTCTCTGGATCTATTGCTATGCCTTGCTCTGAAATAATGTGTCTCGATTAATGGATCTTATTTTGATAAAAAGAACACTTACTCAACTTGGCATACAAATGATGTTCTCTCAGTACTTGTAATACCAATATTAAATGATGTTCATGCTCCTCTTCAGACTTAGAATAGATAAGTATGTCATCCATGAATACTATGACAAACGTGTCTAGATAATTTTTGAATATGCCATTCATTGAGCACATGAAGACAGTTGGTGCAATGGTCAGTCTAAATGGCACCACTACAAATTCATAATGCACATACTTGGTCCTAAAGGTTGTCTTATGAATGTCTTCTTCCTTGATTCTTACCTGATGGTATCCTGCCCTCAGATCAGTCTTTGAAAATATCTTTTCTCTTCTTAGTTGATCAAAGAGATAATCAATTTAGGGTAGCGAATACTTGTTATTTATAGTGTACTTGTTCAGTTGTCAAAAGTCAATACACAACCTCAAGGTTCCATCCTTCTTTTTGACAAAAAGTAGTGGTGCTCCCCAAGGTAAAACACTTGGATGTATGCACCCTTTCTTCAACAATTCATCCAACTACTTTTGTAATTCTTTTAACTCTGGTGTGCTCATTCTGTAAGGTGTTTTTGACACCGAGGAAACTCCTAGGACTAAATCAATTAAGAAATCTATCTCCCTTCTTGGTGGCAATTCGGGTTTTTCTTGGAATACATCCTCAAATTACTGTAGTACCGAGAAATCTTCAAGGCTTGGCCCCTTCATATTATATGGCTCTTCCACATGAGATGCATACAATTGACATCCTTTTCTAAAACATATATTCAGCTATAAGGCCGAAATCTCCTGTATAGAGATGGGTCTTGGAACTCCTTTCACAGTGCTCTATTTTCCATTTTCATCAAGACATGTAAATGTATTTTTATGACAATCTAGGACAACATGATGCTTGTTCAACCAATCCATCCCAATAAGAACATCATAAGACCCCAATGGTATGATATTTAGATCAGTACTAGTATTCATGCCACTAAGACTTATGGAACAACTTCTGACCATATCATGGATTCTTCTTTTGGTTTTAGTGGCTAACTAAACCAAACTTGCTTTTCCAAGTTTACTTTTCTCCAAATGTAATCTATCCAATATTTTAGGATCAATGTAGCAATGACTTTCTCCTAAATCAATCAAAATAGAAATAGGTTGATTTATGATCTTACCTTCCACCTCGATCATATTGGACTGGTACTCTTCTTGTCGATCATTTAAAGATGCATAGCTTCTTCCCATATCTTCGACTGTCGTAGCCTCTTGGATGTTGTGCACAGCCTTCACAATATCGTTTCTGTGTGGGAATACCTTGTACATGTGATCTTCCTTGCATCCCTAACATTAAATTGGTGGTCTTTTCCTTTTTCCCAAGAAATATTCCTTCTTGAAATATCCCTTATCATATTGATCTTGATGATTTCTATTAGGCTCATTCCTATCGAATGGAGGTTTGAATCCTTTCCTCCTCTGAACAAACTTCGCATTCTTCTTGTCCTTCCACGATTTTTGCAGGGATTTTCTTCCCTGGCCTTGCTCATACAATTATTTATCCTTCATGATGGCCTCAGTCAAGGTCTTGGGTTCATCATACTTGATATTTTCCTTATAAAAGATTGTTAATCCACTTATAAATATATGTATTTTCACTTTCTCATCACCAATGAACCCGAAATATTTTAAGAATCCCAAGAACTTCTTGTACTCTGCCATAGTCATGCTTCCCAACCTGAGTTCAAATAACTCCTGCATTTTCTTGTCATAGAAATACTTTGAGAGGTACTCCTTCTGGAAGTACTTCTTGAAATGTTTCCAAGTGATCCTACTTTCATTAACATGCTCCACTTGCTTCAGTTGGTCCCACTACATTGCAACTTTCTCGTGTAAATGGTAGGTGGAAATCCTGGCTTCTAGGTTTGATGAATAGTTATGCAACTAAAAGTATCTTTGGAGCCCAAGAAACCATGCTTCAACATCATCTTCCCTTTCTCTTTCACCATCGAAGGAAGGTGGGTTGAGGTTCCTCATCTCTCCTTGCAAACTATCTACCTCTTGTTTCCTTCTTTGGTGTCTGACAGGAGACACCTCAGGAGTACTTACGGGATCATTCGATGCATAAAAAATTATTTCTGAGTAAGGAGGTGAGTGGTGTCCATGAGCTCTGCTAGAATTTATGGAATAACTAGCTCTTCCACGATCATCCCTTCTTTCATGGCACTTGCCTTCTTCCTCTTGTCTCGAGTTTGATCCCTTCTTCATTTGCCTCTGCAACTGATTCAAGATCTGCAACACTCGAGCATTTATCTGATTTTTCTCTCTGATCAGTCTCTCGTTGTCTTCTTTGTAGCTCTGCACTTCCATATTCAAGCTTCATACCATTTCTATTAATTTTTCCTGCTCTCCTTTTCCCTCACGTCCATTGGACTCTGTCTCTGCATTACCAACTCTGGTGTTTTGGCCTTCAACCTCTTTGTCATAACTAGAGTCTCCCTCTCCTTCTTCCATTTCCTTAATACGCATCCTAAGATGATGTGCTTAATCCCCTTAATTATGAAAAATGTGCAAGCGACCATTTTGTTAGAATTATGCATATGATAAACAAAATTTCCAAACCATGCTACAGGTCTCTTTATTTATTTTTGTTCATAGAGACCATATCCCCATTCTCTAAAAATAATAGTGTCATGTTATCCTTGGCTGACACAGAATTTCATCCTACGCAAGTGCTTCATTCAAACCACCTTCCCAGGTGACCATGACTAGAAACCACGGCTAAATCCTTCCTTTGCACCTTTCTATCTTGAAGGAAACTAATTCATCCCTTAGGCCTCGGTCCTTCAGCTCTCAATATGCATATGACCATGGCCATGTCCATGCATTTAGCTAAAAAAGTGCTTTTCCAGAGCTTCGGGACTTTGAAACTTTCAGCCAGGACCAGATCAATGGTCCTCGTCCTCCTTTACGATCAATGATCGAGATCCACTTCGGGACTTCCCTCTTCAAGAGTCTCAACTTTTCTCGCTTGCCTCCTCCAAGAATGATTTTACCTAGAGTTCATGATCTTCCAATGTGTGTATTCCCATAGATCAATGACTATGAATTGCTTCATCTCTTCGGGCTTCAGAAGTTTCAAACCTCCCTCCTGCACTTTCTCCCAGAGTGCTTTCACCCAAATTCGATGATCCTTCGACGTGTGTCTTCTAGAATCAACGGTCGGTATGTACTCCGGCCTTCTGGAGTTTCTGAACCAATGCAAATTGTCACATATTTCCCCTCTGGAGTGCCTAGTCTCCAAATTGCATGATCTGTCACCACGTGGAAAAATGTTGGAAGAAAACACGTGGCTCAATCAGGCGGGTGACACTTGTCACATTCTAATTGACTTTTCAATATTCCAAATGCTCAAATCTTACTGACACATGGCACACATACCTTGTCTCCATGTCATCCCAGGTGACGTTTACAAGCTACACCACTTCATAATTCTAGGGTCCACATCACCTCCAAGTGACATCATCGTTCCCCACCACTTTTTCTCTTCAGTCTTCGGGACTTTGGGAGTTTTCATACTATCACACTTCCAATTCTCCTAAACCCTGAATTCCTGAACTGGACAATCTGTCGCCATGTGTCCTCCTGGATCGGATGACTAAGATTCACTTCGGGTCTTCACCCATAGTTCACGAATCTTCTCCATGTGTCCTCCTCAATTTGATGACTATGTTTTACTTCGAGGCTCCAGACTTCAAAGATCTCAAACTTCAACCTTTTTCCTAATAAATATTTTTTTGTCTAAAGCTCGCGATATTCTGACGCATGTCTCCCACGGATCGACGACTACGATTCCCTCGAGACTCCAGACTCTGGAAATCTCAAACTTCAAAATCTATTTGGCCCTACGGGATTTTATCCAAATTCCTGGATCTAGCGATGAGTGGCTCTCGGCAGATCAATGGTTGAGATCCTTTCAAGTCTTCGGATTTTAGAAGTCTCAAACTTCAAACCCCCTCCTCGCTAAATTTTTCCTAGAGTGTTTTATTGGGAGCACGCGATTAGTGGAGGCGTGTCCTCTTATAGATTGATGGTTCCCAGCTACGTCGAATCTTCTTAGGTT
Source organism: Picea engelmannii (assembly GCA_009831015.1). Taxonomy (NCBI): domain Eukaryota; kingdom Viridiplantae; phylum Streptophyta; class Pinopsida; order Pinales; family Pinaceae; genus Picea; species Picea engelmannii. The sequence goes on along the minus strand of ML780226.1, from coordinate 125,460 downwards.
CATCACTCGAGCGCTAACATGTCACATCACTGCATGCCTTTCAATTTGCGTGGCGCGCATTGACAGTTTGGAGTAACCCATTTTTTTCTCTGCAATTCACCTGACGCTGACACGTAACCCCTTGGAGAAACCGTGGTTTGGATTGCGAGACCGCCTTGGGAAATTAACTCCCATGTAACTCGGTTCCCTGCAATTCCTATTGGCCATAGATCTCTCTCTCTAATGGGATCCGATGGTCGTAACCTTAACCTTGCTTCCTTTTTATCAGATGACCCTTGTTCACCTGTCCTCCGATCCAACAATCCTGGATCTCTTATGATCCTACAGTGGTGATCGCTCTCGAATTAAAAAGGAAAGGTCATGATCCTTTGAGCCCTTACAATGGATCTACGACGTTGCATCTCCTGCATAGCTTATATAACGCCATTCCTCCTGAACTTTTCAATTTCACGGTCAGAGTTCAATCTTGACCACGAGACTTTGACAAACAGACCCAGACCATACTAGCCTGGTGTTTCAAGATGAGGCTCTTATACAATTGGTAACATATGCCGCCAGCCACAGGCTAGGGTATTCTACCTTCAAGCCCACCCTCAGACTTATTTCTCATATTGATACCTTATTTATTTATTAAAGATGCATAAGATAAGAGAATTAATGACATGCATAGTAATATCCAACAAAGATGCATGTTCTAAAGATTCAATTAATGATAATTAAATATACAACAAAAAAAAATTCATACATAGATAATAATATCACAATGGAGAGAACGTATCTTTATGAAAGATGACACCAACTGGCTGCAGACCAAAGACATTCCACCCAACCGTAGACAATATTGCTCCAAATCGCAACAACAACATCACATCTGAGCCAGGGTTATGAATACACAAGGACGATTCTAGAGTGAACTTGGCTTCCCAAATCAGTGAGATCTCAAGCTCTCATAGGCTTCCCAACACTCACAACAATCCAAGTACCCAACTCTCTTCTACCTAGCTTTCACAAATCAAGAGAACAAACCTCCACCTTTCTCTGCCACGTAGTCCCTCAGGCAATCCTTCTCCTTATCTAGGCCTCCAGTGCAACTGGTCCAGAATCTTAATGCGAGAACTCTCAGGACTCGTAGATGTGAGCCATGTTGGACACAGTCCACTGCATCTTAGACATGCAGGCCTCAAGGCAGGAATGGATCACACCAACGACCACTACAACCAACTATCCCATGGCTAATTCTTTCATAGTTTGGTCCCCCTTCTCGAGACCACTACACAGGTGAGGATGGATGGAGGAAGTAGGTAAGTGCATGGGAATGCATGAGGGTAAGAATGAGGTAACACAAGGGTGACAGAGCGGACAATCCAATAAACAACCCCAAAATTGGACCAGGGGTGGGTTTAAGTATGTTCATGGGGAAATCAAGAACCTCCTGGCCTCCCTAATAAGCTTACGTAACCAATTCCCCCCTTTAGGAAAAAAGGTAATTAATGAGGAATAAACATTTGGCCTCTCAAGCCCTCTCTCTTATGGAATCATAGCCCCCTATAACTCTAGCCATTATTTGTCTAGCATCCGACAATGTGTTTATTATTAATAATGATCAAAGCATTGCATTTCTTGGGCATACTGGCCCTTTAAATAATTGTTTGGGCACTCAGGCCTCTCAGCATTGTAACAATACATTATTTAAAATGGGGGTTCACAACCTGGGGTGTTACACTATCTATGAGAATATATGTGGCTGCTATGTGCATCTATATGAGAAGAATGATTATAATGAGGCTCCATAGGCCTTTTAACATTACTCATGAATTCCAAAACCCTAGACTTCCAAAAACCTAACCCTAGGAGATGAAACGCCAAACATTATGTGGGCCCTAATGTGTAAGTTGGTACCTCAACTTATTGAGGTCCTAACTTTTGCATACGACCTCTATTTTAGGTGTGTGATATCCCATTAGAAAGGTATTTTAGAGAAATACACATTATGCTGTAAAAATATAACTCTGTCTATAGTTTGACTATGGCAAGACAAAAAATCACTGTTTAGGGCCCTAAAACAACCCTGGAAGTACATAAATATGTACTGACATGAAAACTTCCAAAACAAGCCAGTTGGATTAGGTGGACGGCCACCAATATCCACCTATAAGTTGTTTAGGGATCCAGACAACCCCAAAAGTATATAACCCACAATTACAAATAATTATTGAAGAACATGTTGAACTAACAACTTTCAAAAGGATCTAGTTGGAATAGGTGGGTGGCCACTAATATCCAACTAGATCACCCAGGAGTTCACTCTTCAGGCCTGAAAACTTGGCTCTTAAATATCCAACTCCAATTATTCTCCAATGTGCTCTATAATTCTCCAAAATTCACCTAGCCTTGTTGTTCCATCTCCCAAGCTCATCTTCCCTATTTTATCCTTATGTTCATGTAAAAAATTCATGTCCAAAATTTTATATTACTACCCATATGAATTTCCTCTCTTTCCCCAAGACAGTTGATTACTCACTTTTCCCAATGTTGATTGTACTTCAACCCCATTCTCTCCAATAACTCTAGGAAGTGACTCTTAGACCCACCCTATGATAGATATTCAATGATTGGACTCTCATACACTCAACCCGAAATTTGAAGTTTTCCCCAAACGATAATAAAATTCAGAAATGTGGGTTTGAATTAATACCCATCAATTATTTCACTTTGGACCCCTATTGGGAAATCTCTGGGTATTCCCCCTCTCTTGTGGATTAATCATTCCCCATATTTTTATACATCCTAGCTACTGGTATTACAATATATTTATTTACAATTAAGAAAATATATTTCACATTTACATTGATTGGCCATAGCCACATCTATATATACCTTATTCATTAGTGAAACTGGGGATTATAGTGGGGATGTTACATTTCCTCCCCTACAATTTTTCATCATTCTCGATGTACTGCACCATGCCAAAAACATATAAAAATGTACATTACAATGTTTATAAAATAAAAACAAATTTCTACAAATTTTTACCCTCCAACAACAGTCCCAACCATAATCTCTCGTTCTTCTCAACCTGTTGACCGAAGGAATGTTTCCCCTTTAATGCCTTCATTCCATCGGGCTGCACCATTATTTTATCATGGATATCAACATAAGCAATCAATAATTTTAGAGATATGGCTCTGGTAACTTGTTGCCCAAAATGGAGTCTTGCGTTTTCAACTTCTATTTTCTTCAAAATTACAAAAACATTGTGGGTATTCTTCCTGCATATTTTTTTCATGCTCCCATGTAGCATATTTAGGACAATAGTAGGTCCATTGAACCTTTACCATCCCTATGGATTTGTTCTTGAGAACTTTGACTTTCCGGTCCAAGATGCGTACTAGTTCCACCCGAAAATCCCCTTTCAGTTCCACTTGGATCACAGTCCAATCAATTATGTGATTAGGGTCAAGCACATATTTATTTAATAATGAAACATGAAATACATTATGCACTCTCATGGATGCAGGAAATGCTAGCATGTATGCAACTGGCTCTATCTTTTCTAATATTTAAAAATCCCCAGAATATCTTGCTCCAATTTCGAGCAACAACCCAACCTTATCAAACTTATTTTTTCTTTAACTTTTAGGAAAAAATGTTCCCACACTTTAAAATCTATAAAAAAAAAATTATTGTCTACATAATGCTTCTTCATGTCTTGGGAAGCCTTTAAATTGTTCCCAATCCTTTCCATCTTCTCTTCCATCTCATTTAACCAATATGGCCCAATGATGGCTCTGTCTGTTGCATTATCCCAACTCACTGGTGTGTTACACTTATTTCCATACAAAGCTTAAAATGGGATCATTATAAATGAGGATTGATACCCAATATTATAAGAAAACTCCACTAAGTTGATATAGTCTTCCCATTTTAATGGTTGTTACATCACATACATTTTGAGCATGTATTCAATTATCATATTGGTCCTCTTTGTTTTCACATATGGCTCTAGGTGATATGTTCTGCTAAGATTCAAATTTGTCCCAAATAATTTCAACAAACTTTGGAAAAATTTGAATGTAAACTTGGAATCTCTGTCTGAAACTATTCCCTTAGGAAATCCATGTAGTTTGGAAACTTCTTTCATGTAAATCTCTACAATGTGTGTTTCCTTATGTGTTGTCTTCACCGGAATAAAATGTGTTGCCTTAGTTAGTTTTTCTACCACCACCATGATGGAGTTGTGCTACTTCATTGTCCTGGGAAGCTTTGTAATAAAATATGTTGTAACCACTTCCCACTTCCATCCTAGAATGGGAAATGGTTGCAAAAATACTATTGGATGTATGTGCTCTATCTTTACCTATTGACACTCTATACACTTGGTTATGTCGTTAGCTAATTTTTTCTTCATTCCCAACCAAAAATATTAACTCCTTAGTTGTAATGGATTTTCGATATCCTGGGTTCCCATCATATGGAACATTTTTTATTTCCCTCAACACTATATTTTTTAGCTCCATGGAATTTTTCACATACAACTTTTCCTTGTACAAGAGGATCCTTTCCTCTTTCAAGTCATAATTTTTAAATTTCTGCTGTAAATTTCTTTGATGTAAGTTTTCTTTTATTTACAAACAAAGTTGATACGAATTTGTTTCTTCAAGAATTTTATCTCTTAAATATGTCATGTACATGCTCATGGATGAAACATGAACTTCATGGGCTCTTTTTCTGAGTGCTTAAACCAAACTAACTAAGAAACTCCATCCATCTAGTTTTCCTAACATTTAATGTTGGCTATACAAATGAATGTTTCAGACCAAAGTGGTTTTTTCTTAGTTCAAACCTCTTCCCTATGAGGTAATTCCTCCACATTTTCAATGTGTGTACAATGGTTGCTAGCTCTAAATCATGAGTTGCATAATTTCTCTCATGCTCCTTAAGTTTTTTAGATTCAAAACATACCACATGATATTTTTTACTGAGGACTCCATCAAGCCCTTCCTTGCATGCATTTTTTCACACCACAAAATATTCATTTGGATCTCTAATATTTTATATGGGCACACTTGTCAAAATGATTTTCAACTGCTGAAAAATTTCTTCACATTTTGGAGTCCACTCAGATTTCACTCCTTTCTTTTGTGAAGAAGTGATTGGGTTTGCAATATTTGAAAATCGTTTTATGAATCTTTGGTAATAACCCACAAGACCCATAAATGATATGACCTCCCTCACATTTCTTGGCACTAACCACCCTTTATTGACCTCTATTTTCTCAGGATCAATTGTTATCCCATCTACTGAAATAATACTCCCCAAGTAGTAGATCTTCTTTTGATAAAAGATGCACTTAATTAGCTTGGCATACATTTTATGCTCCCTCAAAACCTTTAGCACCATTCTTAGATTCTCCTTATGCTCCTATTCATGCTTAGACTAGATGAGAATATCATCTAAGAAAAAAATTACAAACTTGTCCAGGTACTCCCTAAACACTCCATTCATCAGACACATAAAAAATATAGGGGCATTAGATGGTCCAAATGGCACTACTATGAATTCATAATTCTCATACCTTGTTATGATCATTTTTTTGTTGATATGTTATTCTTTTATGCTCACTTGATGATATCTTTATCTCAAGTGAATCCTAGAAAATATCCTTGCACCTTTCAACTTATAAAATAAATAATCAATCCTTGGAAAAGGATATTGTTTCTTTATAATGACCTTATTCAATTGTATGAAATTAATACACGGCCTTAAGGTTACATATTTTTTCTTCACAAAAATAATTGGGGCTCCCCAAGGGGATACACTTGGGAATATATACCCCTTCTTCAAAATATCATCTATATGCATTGTTAGGGACCTAACCTCTCACGTAGGTAGACTAATATATTTTCCATGTAATAAATATAGATACTAGTTAATAAAGCCTATTTAATAAATATGAACAAGTCAATGTAACAAGAACCAATATAAGCTTTCACTTCTAGAAATATCTTCTTCTAGAATGTTTTTTAGAAGATAGAATTAGTATAAATAAGAGTAGAAGGTATGAGAGGAATTTGTCTATAGAATTATTGTAATAGAGCTCTCCTCTGCTGGAGGTTTCCCCCTCGAAGAGGCAAGTGCAATTTTTTTCCTATCAATAAAGGTATTATTCTAGTGTTGTGGATCCATCTATTTTTCTGTTCCACTATTATTCTTTGTAGTATTTCTATTTTTTGTTGTTGATTCATTGTTATTCACTACAATATTTCTTCTTATGCTATTAAAATAGATATGGTACCTAACAAGTGGTATTAGAGCACTTTCCTTTGAAAGAATAGTGGGTACATTTTTTTTCCAGGGTAGAGACATATTCTGACGACTTTAATCTATAGAGATCTATTGTTCAACACATAAATCCATGGTAGGGGAAGCATACACATAGGAAATACAAGTGGTACTTAAGTGCACATTGTTGGCCACCCTTGTAACCCCTGTTGGTACCCTTTCGAGTGGTAGTGCATCAAACATCACATGTATACATATTTTCCTAGATATTATGAATCCCTTCGTAGATAAACTGATTAGTTGCATGACTGCTATAGTGCCCCCTAGAAAAACACTTGGGAATATACTCTCTAGTACCTGGGTAATCAGGTAGTACGAATAAGGGTATGATTTAGAATCCTTCGTTGGTTCCCTGATATATTGGGCCTAGTACTATTGTTCGACACCGCATGTATATCATAAATTTATAGCATAGGGAAAACTCTTTTCTCTAGAAACCCTGAAAAATCCTAACCCTGAGACACAAACAAAATATAAAGGGAACTGACAAGATTTCTCTTGTTCAACATTGGGGAATTTCGACACTACGTTTTTCCTATTAATAATTTTGGCATTCTGACACTATTGTAATATTCATATCGAAGTATAACTCTATAGGAGTAAAAAAAAAAACTTATGGGTCCTTCCCACCCCATTATTTGATACCTATCCCATTAGATTCTTCTCTTTTCCCTAATCACAGTGATACCTATCATTTAAAAAAAAAAAATCACGTGGACCCAACCGCTTCCCAACACCCTTATTTGACACCTATCTCATTGCATTCATCTTTTCACACTGAACATACTCATATATATCAGTTTCACTATTTTTTCCATGGACCCACTTCCCCTCCTACGTGCCCCTCATTCACCCATGGCCAACACTCACAACCAAGAATTCATTCACCTGCAATATGAATCCAAACATAACAAGGCATACATCCAAATACTAACCTATGAACTTGCTTCCACCAATACCTAGTTGGAAACCTTTGAGGCCAAAGTGTTAAGTGACTTGGCTGATGTTAAGGGAAAATTGGACTCCCTCACCCAATGGTTGAAATAGTCCCATGTCTCTCTCTCCCTTGAACAACCTTCCCAATCTGAAGGTGAGAACTCTTCCTATAATATGGACTTCATTCCAACTCCCTCCCTCGTGACCCCCATCTCCCCTAAGTTGAAGTGAACAAATTTGATGGATCATATCCCACAGTTTGGGTCACTCAAATGGAGCATTATTTCTCCTTGCATGTCATTACTGATTATCTAGAAAAACTTCATTATGGTGTCCTTTATTTGGATCTGGAACACTGGAAATGGTGGCAATGAAATAAAAAGACACGCCAAGGGTATGTTTCTTGGACACAGTTTGTGGTAGAGCTATATGAACGCTTTGACATTGGCACTCACTATCTCATTCGTTTGACCAAGTTGAAGAAATATGGCAAAGTGGAAAACTTTATATATTCCTTTGAACACTTGGCTTTTAGAATGGAGGTCATGTATGATGCCTTCTTCCAGGAATGTTTTATTAGTGGCCTCAAGGATGAAATTCGAGCCCAAGTCCTCATGGCTCTCCCTAAAACTTGGTTGGAAGCTACTCAAGGTGCTAAGGAAGCACAATCTCTGCTCAGATTTGTAAATATTATTTTATTCCTCACACTCAACCTACCAACCCTTCCCCTCCTCCCACTCCCCTCAAGATCCAAAAATTAACTTGGGTTGAAATGCAAGGACGCCAACTCAAGGGCCTTTGTTATAATTGTGATGACAACCATTTTCCAAGGCACAAGTGTAAGGAACAAAAGTTGTTTATTTCCATCTCTGAGGATGTTTTTGAAGAATAGATTAGACCCCTCCTGTGCCACAATTACATGATCTAACTAATATTACTCCAACCGCTGACCCACCTGAATTAGAACTGATCATTTCATTGAATTCTCTCACTGGATTCTCTTCTCCCCAAACCCTCAAGATCATTGGATACGTTAAGAATCGAAAGGTCATCATCGTAATTGATAGTGGAAGCACTCATAATTTTAGTCATCGTCATATTTCCCAAGAAACCCATTGTTATATTCATGTAGTAAACAACTTTCAAATCATGATTTCCAATGGAGGTTCCATGAAATGTGGGAGCCGTTGTGAAAATGTGCATCTCAAAATTGGGCAGTACAACCTGAAATCCCTTATGTTTGATATTGACATGGGTGGTTGTGATATTGTGCTTGGTATGAAGTAGTTACACACTTTTGGTCCCATCCTCATGGATTTTAAGGAATTAACCATGAAATTCCAATAGGCGAGACAACAATATATGTTCCAAAGAATCACTGCACGAGTTCTGATCGAATCGAAAAGCTCCTCAAAAAAGGTCATTGTGGATTATTTCCCAACTCCATTCTATTTAAGAAATTGAGACACCTTCGGTGCATCCTGACCTCCAATGTATCATATCCAAACACCAAGCTATTTTTACACCCCTAGGGACTTCCTCCTTATTGTGGTGTTCATGATCACTCCATTCCTCTCATCCCCGACAATATTCCTCCTAATTTTCGCACTTATCATCATCTCTTTTCCAAAAAGAATGAAATTGAGAAAATGGTTAAATAATTTCGAGCTGCGGGAGTTATCTGCCCTAGTACCATCCCTTATTCTTCTCTTGTGGTCATGGTACTCAATAAGGAATATACTTGGTGCATGTGTCCAAAATTTCACACCCTCAATTAACTCACCATAAAAGAAAAATTTCCCATTCCTATCATTGATGATCTCTCGGATGAATTAAGTGGTACTCAGTTCTTTACTAAACTTGATCTCCATTCTAGCTACCACCAGATACATATGCAAGAGGAAGACATTCCTAAGACTAATTTTCGAGCTCATGAGGGTCACTATGGGTTATTGTTCATGTCTATTGACCTATGTAATGCTCCCTCCACTTTCCAAAGTATGATGAACCATGTTTTTCGTTCTTTTCTCCATCATTTTGTCCTAGTTTTCTTTGATGATATTCTCATCTATAGTAAAACCTAGCAAGAACATATTACCCATGTATATCAAGTTCTCATTCTACTCTCTCAACACCAACGTTTTCTCAAGAAATATAAATGCACCTTTGGAGCTTCAGAAGTGGAGTACTTGAGTCATATTGTCGGTGAGGATGGTGTAAGGCTGGATTCTAAGAAAATTGAAGCTATGAAGGATTGGACGTGCCACAAAACTATGAAGATCCTGTGTGATTTTCAAGGTTTAATAGGATATTATCGCAATTTTGTTAAGAATTATGGAAAAATTTTAGTGCCTCTTATTGCTCTCCTTAAAAAGAATGCTTTCACTTGGACTCTGACAGCTGATCAATCATTCCAATTGAAAGAATCCATGTGCACAAATCCTATCCCAACCCTTCTTGACTTCACAAAGACCTTTTTTTGGGAATGTGATGCTTCCGGGAAAGGAATTGGAGCAATACTCATGCAATAGAGAAGGCCTTTAGCCTTCACTAGAAAAAATCCCTCAGAGAGGCATCTCAACCAATAAACATATGAAAAGGAAATGTTGGCTATTTTGCATGTTGGGGATTTGTGGCATCCTTATCTATTGGGGAAACGCTTCGAAATATACCATGAGAGCCTCAAGTATTTCATAGAACAAACAACTTCATCCTAGGAGCAACAAAAATGGGTGACCAAGCTATTTGGCTATGATTATGAGATCATTAATAAGAAGGGAAAAGAAAATGTAGTGGTTGACACTCTGTCCCAAAATTACAAAGAAGAAGGATCCCTTTTTTCCCTCTCCTTCATTGTACCATATTGGCTCCATATTGTTTACCAGGAATGGCTACAAGACCTTAACACTTCTCTCCTAATCCAACAATTGCAAGAAAATTCTCCAATTTCTCTAGTGTACTCTTGGCATGATGAAGTGTTATGCTACAAAGGCCATCTTTATTTAAGCCATGAGTCCCAAATTAAAACCACGATGTTTTCTGAGCTTCATGCTTCACCCATAACCAGGCATTTTGGGTTTACCAAAACCTATGAATGAATTAAACACTCTTTTTTCTAGGATGGTATGTAATAGGGAATCCACACCTTTGTAACTGAATGTGATGTTTGTCAGAACAAAAAGAGAGAAACTCTCAAAGATTTGGGCACAATACAATCAATTCCAATTCCACCATCTATTTGGAGGGACATTCTATGGATTTCATTATGGGAATACCTAAATAAGGCAATAAGTTAGTCATCATGGTGGTAGTTGACCGTTTTTCCAAATATGCTCATTTTTGTTCTCTTCAACATCCATTCACAACATCCACATTGGCTCAGATTTTCATGGATCATATTTTCAAGATTCATGGCATGCCTCATTCTATTGTATCTGATAGAGATCCCACTTTCACCAACAATTTTTGGAAAGAACTATTCATCCTCTAAGGCACACAATTACATATCAATACTGCTTATCACCCCTATATTGATGGCCAAACCAAAATTGTCAATAAGTGTTTGGAAACATATTTGCGTTATTTTGCATATGGCCAAAAAAATCAATGGGCTCAGTGGTTACCCCTAGATGAATGGTGGTATAACACATCTTACCATACCGTTACTTGCATGACTCCTTTCGAAGAAATATATTGAAAAAATCCCCCGTCAGTTCTTTCCCACATGCCAGGGGTATCAAAGGGTCACGAGGTTGAAAAAAATCTTACAATATGTGCATCCATTCTCTATTCTCTCAAATAAAATTTGGTCATGACTTAGAATCATATGAAACGACATGCAGATCAAGGACATTAAGAATGCCAATTTGTTGAAGGGGACCAAGTGTTTCTTCATCTACAACCTTACAAGTAGACTTCACTCAAATATGAACACTATCATAAGCTCAATCCCAAATTTTATGGTACTTATACAATTCTCAAGCATGTGGGACCAGTGGTATATCAATTAGCTCTTCCCATTCATTCAAAGATCCATCCTGTTTTCCATGTCTCATGCTTAAAGAAGGTGATTTGAACTAAGTGAAAAATTCAAACCACTCTTCCTGAGTTGTATTTTGAAGGTTCCATTTGGTTGCAACCACAGGTATTTTTGGACCAACACGAGCTTCATCTCCATCAGTGCACCATCAAGGAACTTTTAGTGTAGTGGAAATATACAACTCCAGAAGATGCCACCTGGGAGTTGGCCATTATTCTTCAATAATTTTCTCATTTCAAGCCATGAGGACAAGGATTTTCTTCAAGGGGGGGGGAATTTTAGGTACCTAACTCCCTATCCTCTCACATAGGTATAATAATATATTTTCCATGTAATAAAGGACAATACTAGTTAGCAAGGCCTATTTAATAAATATGAACAAGTCAATGTAAGAAGACCTAATAGAAGCTTCTACTTCTAGAAATATCTTCCTCTAAAATGTTATTTAGAAGATATAATTAGTATAAATAAGAGTAGAAGGTATGAGAGGAGTTTTTCTACATACTTATTGTAATAGAGCCATGCTCTACTATAGGTTTCCCCCTCAAAGAGGAAAGTGAACATTGTTTCCTATAAATAAAGGTATTATCCTGGTGTTGTGGATCCATCTATTTTGTTGTTCTAATGTTATTCTCTGTAGTATTTCTATTTTTTGTTATTGATCTACTGTTATTCACTACAATATTTTTTCTTATGCTATTATAATAGATCTAGTACCTAACAAGCATCTACAACTCTTTCAGTTCTAGTGTGCCCATTATGTAAGGTGTCTTGGACATTGGGGCATCACCTAGAACTAAATCAATAGAGAAATAGATGTCTCTCTTTGGTGTCAATCCTGGGATTTCCTCAAAAACATCCCTCAAATATTTTAATACCATATGTTCTTCAATACTTTCCACTTTATCACTAGCTTCTTCTTCCATGTGGGCTGCAACAATTTGACATCCCTTTCTAAAACTTTTTTTCAGATACATGGCTGAAATTTCTCTAACAACTACAACTCTTTGAATGCCTTGAATCTTTCCTTGCTACCCTTTCTGAATTCCTTGCCTTCCCATTCCACGTCTTTCCTTATGTTCACTTTCCATGCCATGCCATATCATTCTTTTTCTTTCATTTCCTTATTATTCATGACATGCCATGCCATGTTTTTCCTTGCCTTGCCATGTCATTCCTTGCCTTTCCTTGCCATGCCTAGCATTTCCATGCCATCCCTTCTCTTACCTTTTCATAGCATACCATGCATTGTCTTTCCTTTCCAATCCATGCCTTTCCATGCCATGAATTTCCTTTCCATGCCTTTCATTTCCATGCAATACCATGCCTTTCCTTCCCATTCCTTACCTTCTCATGCCATGAATTTCCTTGCCTTCATGACATTATTTTTCTTTCCATACCATGCCTTTCCTTTCCAAGCCATGCCTTTACTTTCCATTCCATATCATGCCATGGCTTGGCAAGGCAAAGCATGGCATGGCATTCCAAGGCAAGGCATGGCTTGGAAAGGAAAGGAAAGGCATGGAAAGGCAAGGAAATGCATGGCATGGAAAGGAATTTCATGACATGGTAAGGTAAGGAAATGCATGGTAAGTGAAGATAAGGAAAGACATGGCATGGAAAGGAAAGGCAAATGCATGGCATCACAAGACAAGGAATAGCATGGCATGGAATGGCATGGAAAGGCGTGACATGGAATGGAAAGTGAAGGCAAGGGAAGGCATGGCATGGAAAAGTAAAGGGAACACATGGCATGGCAAGGAAAGGAATGGAAATACAATGAAAGGCATGGCATGAAAAGGAAAGGAATGGCATGGAAAGGCATTGCATGGCATGACATGGCATTGCAAGGCATGGAAAGTGAAGGAAATGCATGGCAAGGTAAGGAAAGACATGGCAAGGAAAGGAAAGGAATAACATGGAAAGGTATGGCATGTAAAGGAAATAAAAGGAATGGAATGTCAAGGCAAGGCATGGCATGGCATGGTATGGAAAGTGAAAGAAAGGAAATTCATGGAAAGGAAAGGAATGGCATGGCATGGAAAAACATGACATGGCAAGGAAAGACATTGAAAGGAAATGCATGGAAAAGAAAGGAAAGGCATGGTAAGGAAATCCAAGGCATGACATGGCATGGAAAGGCATGGAATGGCATGGCAAGGAAATAGAAGGCATGGAATGGAAAGGAAAGGAATGGCATTGCATGGAATGGAACGTGAAGGAAAGGAAAGGCATGGCATAGAAAATGCAAGGCATGGCATGGAATGGCATGGCATGGCATGGAAAGTGATATAAGGTAAGGAATGACATATAAGGGCATTTCATGGAAAGTGATATAAGGCATGACATGGCATGGAAAGGCATGGCATGGCTTGGAAAGGAAAGGAAAGGAAAGGAAAGGCATGACATGGCATGGCAAGGAAAGGAATGACATGTAAAGGAAAGGAAATGAAAGGCATGGAAAGACATGTCATGGAAAGTAAACAAAAGGCATGGCATGGAAAGGCAAGGCAAGGCAAGGCATGGCATGGAAGGCACAAAGCATGGCATGGAAAGTGAAGGCAAGGAAATGCATGGCATGAAAATGAAAGGCAAGGAATGGCATGGAAAGGAAAGGCATGGAATGGCATGGCATGGAAAGGAATGACATGGAATGGAAAGTGAAATAAAGGCATGGAAAGGTAAGGCAAGGGATAGGAAGGAAAGGAAAGGCATGGCATGACATAGAAAATCATGGCATGGCATGGAAAGGCAATACAAGGCATGGCATGGCCAGGAAAGGCATGGCATGGAATGGAACATGAAGGGAAGGAAAGACATGGAAAGGAAAGGAATGGAAAGTGAAGGAAGGAAAGGAATGGAATTTCAATGAAGCGGGACAAGAATACCATAACAACCATAAAATGAAGTGAAAATTTCAATAATTCATAAATCTGAAATATTTGTTCAATTATTCCTTTTACATACCTATGGTCATTCAAGTAGACCATCGATATCACTTCTAATACGAATGGTCTCCATTAACTTATCATTCTCAGAGTAAGGAAAGAAGTATAATATTTTTGTTGATTTCTTACTTGGCATTGTTTGTAGTTGGAGGTTTGTACCAACAACCAAGTTCGTAAAGTGGTATATGACTTGACCTAGTTTATAATCTTGAAATACATAACCACCTTTATTCCTTGTTCTTTCATCTTGTGTCATATATTCTCCTTTAATTACCATCGACCCAATTGAAAATTTTATTCCTTCGGAGTATGTTACTGATCACATGATGGTATACTTTCCCTCTAAGCAACGTGCCAGCCAATAATGCATGCCCCATTCATTATCTCTCAGGGTAACAACTGCATATATGTGCCTTGAACAAAATGGAGTTCCAACATGTGATTCCACTAAATGACCAAAGAATAAAACATTGATGTTATTTATTCAATATTTAATAGAAGGTTTCAACGAACTTGGCAGTACAAGATCCGAGACATGATCCTAACCAACTAAAATACTTGATTGGTCCTCCTCCAACTGGGATAATTTCATACTTATAATTTGATGAATGGGGAGTGATACATGAACCCATCTATCAACCCATTATGTTGATTCACAATCATCCCATTAATTACTACTACATTGACGACAAAAGAAAGAGAGTTTTCTTGTCCATATTTCAACTATTGCATTTTCTGATGTTCTAATTGAATGGAATCTATGAGTGCCTTGTATTATTTTGCATTCATATCATTGTTATCGATAAACATCAACCACATCCCAAATATATCTATGTAAATTTCCTTTCCTATGTGATTTGTCTTCGCGGGTTCATGTTCCCTCTCCCATTACTGAAGAACACCATTCAACAATGGATTTCACATCTCAAATGAGGGAAGTAGTTGTGAAGTTCATTTCTTTCCTGTGTAAATATATTGTATTCATGCACCTGATCCATCATGCTACCCTTTCTCATGCCCAGACTGAAAATAGTTCCAAATGTGTGGTACCTTGAGTTTTTTGTGCAACACACACAACCATTGAAATACACAAGCATTTTTTAATTGACCCGCACAACCATCTGACCAAATCCAATGTCGATCCATTTGTATGTTCTTCTCATTAAAGTGTTTTTAAAACAAATGAAAGAAATGTTGTACATAGGGATTGGGTGTGGAGGTGGTTAAGGGTAAAGTATAGTTTGTGCGTAGGTTTAGATGGAGAGAGGGGGTTTAGGTCATCGTCTAGGTCATCGTCATGTTCATATAAGTACTCATATAAGTACTCCATTGGAAGAAGAATTAAAAATTAACACTCACTTTACATGTGAGGATACATTTCTCTGTTGCACATATCCTGTATTCACTATGAGACCTGCCTCTCCTTTAGATGGATAGAGAGAGAGTGAGGTATAACTAGGGGAAAAGAGATGGAGGAAGGGAGGGAGAAAGAAAGAGGAGAAAAGAGAGAGTGATAGTAATACTAACAACAAGGATAGAGATAAAGAGGTGGTATATGTAGGGGAGAAAGAGAGGACAGATAGTGGGAGGGAGGGGGAGAGAGAAATGGAGGAGGAGCACGAAGAGAGAATGTTTGAGTGTGAGAAGGGGGGAAGAGAAAGAAAGAGAGGGGGGATAGACATGGATTGTTTGAGTGTGTGAGAGGGAGGGAGAGGGAGACAAATAGAGGTTGTAGATAAAGAGTGAGAGGAAGGGGGGAGAGATAATGGGGAGGGGTAAATGTATGAGAGAGAGAGCATAGAGATAGTGGGATGGAGGGGGAGAGAGAGAGAGAGGGAGGGAGGAGCAGATAGAGAGAGAGTGAGGCTAATTCTGAGAGGAATGGGGGAGATAGAGGGAAGGGTGGGTAGAGATATATAAATAGAGAAATGGGGGAGATAGAGGGAAGGGTGGGTAGAGATATATAAAGAGAGAAATGGGGGGAGAGTAGAGGAGAGAGAGGGAGGGGGATAGAGGTGTACATCAAAGTGAGAGAAGGGGGGATAGGGTGATAAGGGGAGGGAGGAAAAGAGCCAACAATAGTAAAAGAGAGCTTGAGAGTGGGATGGAGATATTGAGGGATAGGGTAGAGAGATATGGGGGTAGAGAAAGAACGGGAGGGAGGGAGAGATCCAGGAAGAGCAGAAGAAAGGTTGAGAGTGAGATGGAGAGAGATAGAGAGGGAGGTAAAATGAGAAAGAGAAGAAGAGAGGAAGATAGAGAGACTGAGAGTGAGACTAACA
>ML780226.1:67774-107768 GCA_009831015.1 Picea engelmannii | reverse complement strand
GAAGGGAGGTAGAGAGTGAGTGTTTTATGGTGTGGGAGGGACAGAGAGGTAAACAAAGAGGGGAGGTAGAGAGTGAGTGTGTTAGAGTGTGGGAGGGAGATAGAGGGAGACATAGAGGGGGGAGAGAGTGTGTGGGAGGGGGAGAGAGAGAGACATAGAGGGTGGATAGAAAGTGTTTGTGTGAGAGTGTGGGAGGGAGAGAGAGGTATTCAAAGAGGGGAGGGATAGAGTGAGTGTGTTACAATGTGGGAGGGAGAGAGAGGAAGACACAGAGGGGGGATAGAAAGTGTGTGTGGAAGAGTGTGGGAGGGAGAGAAAGGAATACAAAGAGGGGAGGTAGAGAGTGAGAGTGTTGGAGTGTTGGAGGGAGAGAGAGGTATAAAAAGAGGGGAGGTAGAGAATGAGTGTGTTACAGTGTGGGAGAGGGAGAGAACAAGAAAACGAGGATGGGTAGAGACAAAGTGTTATAGGGACGGAGAGAGACATAGAGGGGGGGCTAGAGATAGGTATAGTGAGAGGAAGGAAAGAAGAGAGTGAGACATAGAAGGGGGTAGTGAGAGAGTGAGAGAAAGGGGGGGATATATATGGAGACATAGAGGGGAAATAGATAGAGAAGGAGTGCCATAAATATTGAGATTGATATGAACAATGAGGAGATAGAGAAAGAGTGGGACAGAATTAGAAGAGAGAGGGGAGGGAGGGACAAAGGGGTAGAGAGAGGGATATATCTATATATATATATATATATAGAGAGAGAGAGAGAGAGAGAGGAGGATAGGGAGGGAGTGGGTGTGAGAGTCTAAGGCATGTCAAGGTAAGGTCTAGGTCTACGTCTTTCCATGCCTTGTGATGTCTAAGTCTTTCCATGTCTAGGTATCACCATGTATAGAAGTGTGAGGGAGAGAGAGGGAGACAGACAAAAAAGGTAGAGAGGGAGAGTGAGAGGTAGATAGATATGGGGGGTAGATGTAGGAGAGAGAGAGAAAGGGAGGGGTGGAGGAATGAATTTTAGGAGCGTGTGCATGTTCCTAGAGTGTGTGTGCATTCTTAGAATGTGTATGCATTCCTAGTGCACGAGTGTGCTCCTAAGAACGCACATGGGTTCTTTTGAATTCAATTATTTTGGACAGGAATGACAAGTTGTATGCTGACTTGGTTGGCTCAGATTTAGGTTTGGGATGTAAAACCTAGTGGTTCAGTCTGCAAATTGATAAAAACCTCATTTTTTGTTAATTTCCCTCTATATCTTTATCTTTGAGGTTATTTTTATATAGGTAAACAATTCAATTGTTGATGAAACTATAGACATAGATAGAGTCGGCTATGCATATTTTGAAATATATAATTTTAAAACAAAATTCATATTGTTTACTATTTTTAATCTATTTTTGTCTTCACATATATCAAAATACTAGAATACATACCTCTCTAATTTAATCTATAATTTTTTCTCGGCTTAACCATTTCCCAAATGAGTTATATGTGGCACTATAGGAGTCCGATACCTATGATCTAAAAAAAAATGTTTTGATCATGTTAAGACCCTCTTAGCCTGCACAAACAAAAGACGTAATTTCAAGCATATGTTGACTTTGATAATTTAAAAAAATATATAAACTTAATATAAAAAATTTCCAAAAAAATACATGGCAAAAGAAAAATGGGTTCTCTACAAGTATACAAGTTTTTGGAATGAAATTTCATTGTTGGGGTACTCAAAACTTGCACGAACAAAAACATATACCTAATATTTTGTTGGAAAAATAAGATACCACTATTAGAAAAATCATATTTGACATAGTTATTCACAATGTCTATGAATAAAATTGTATATTCAGAAAGCTAATTCAATTTAATACGTTTCATCTTCTTACACCATATTCAAATTCATTGTAAAACTACCTTGAATAATCCCTCAAAGTTAACAAATTGTTGTTTTTCCAAGTTTGCGTTGCCACTAACGCATAATGAGAGACCGTCACTAGCTTGCACATACCCAAGAACTTAGATTTCATTTCCTTGTATTTATTCCTCATGCCTCCACAGAGCTCACCATATCTCTTGTAGTTCCATTTAGTCCATCTAGATAGAAAAGTAAATCAAATCACATATCCAAGAAGAAATTCTCCTATAGTATTTAGTGTCAATATTTATCACAATAACCATGCCACATGCAGTCTAAGCTAGGAGCCAATATAGTTCAAAATTATCCTAATGAGAACTACCTATGTTGATAAGAAATAGGGGGATCTGAGAAAGTGACAAAAGGTCCAAGGATAAACCTTCTATATTCCTATACAAGAGGCAGGAAACAACTAACCATCTAGATATTTGGTAAATGTGGTATCTTACATGTATTATAGAGGAGGAAATAAATTGTTACCACCAACCAAATTTGGAGACTAAAAATAACCAAACATGACCTCAAAATGGATTGTGAAAGATGTTGTGCAAGATAACAAGATCACATAGCCATGATCCCATAGTGCTTGAGGGAAATACTAAGTATTTCAAAATCATGCAAGAAGAGGAAAGATAACATGTCAAAAGATGGGAAACATCACTTCTAATAATTCACTCTGCCAAATTACCCGCTTTCCTTACAACAAGTCATTTGTTAGTTAAAATGCATATTATGTTCCTTTTCCTCCATCATATCAAGCTATAGATTGAGTATAAATTTTTTCATTCATTACTATATCCCCTTCTTTTATCAAAGAAGCGTGGCTAGCATACATATGCACTATAGGATTGTTTTCCCTCAACACATGGTAAAATCGAACTTTGGAGAATGAATTTATGGTGTTTTTCATTATTTATCCTTTCTATCAATGAAGTCAAGAGGAAATCCTTAGGAATGATATTCATTTCCATATGTCTAATGACATTTTTGGAATCCCCCACCACGATCAAATTATGAATGTCAAAGAAGTGGAAATTATCAAACCTTGCAAGAGGACAGAGGCTTTATGCTAGTTGTTAGTGGATATTTCCAAACTCTAAGAAAATGCATATATTATTATTCCTATGGGGTTTATGACAACCCCTCCCACACCTATAACACCAATTTCATGTTCATTTACATTATAATATCTTCCCCATACTAATTATAACATCCCTCCCAATAAGTATACTCATCGTAAAAACTCTATCAACTCCTTTAACCCTACCAATACCCATATTCATTGTAAAATATCTATCAACCCGATAACTAAAGCTAAGTTTGAACTATTTTCCATTTATTAATTTTCCCAAAATTTATCTATGTTGAAAGTACTTATACTTTATTTCAATATTTTTGTGTACATCCTATGATATATTTCTTATACATCTAATAAGACTCATTATACTTTATATTTCAAAAATTATTAAAAGAATTAACTGGTAATTTACATTAATGTACATCAAATCAAGATCATTACTAATAATCCATTTTAGTTTTGAATTTATCAAATATCTAAGAAAATTATATTTAAACATTAATTAAAAAGAGGAAACAATATTTTTCTACAAATATCATATCTATAATATTTTTATTTATGTGTCATTATATATATATATATATATATGATAATTTCAAGTTATAGTTTGTATAAGTTAGGATATTTTTTCACATTTTAACTCTAGATCTAAGATGGGGGGCTCTACAATTTTCCTCTTTCGCAGGCTCGAGCCCACATCTTTTTCTTCTTATCAATCAACAGCCTACAGTTGAGGTGGTTTAGTGAAATTTATTTGGTGATCAGGTTTTCCTGCAGTTTTCTTCTTTCTAAATATGGCAATCTATGATGATGAGCTGGATTATTCTTCAGACCCTTCTAAATTGTTGGTCTGGGAGTAGCGAGTTGTCAATGCTCCCCATTTGTTTCTCTTGGATTTGTGTATGTCGGAGGTGGATTGGTCTAGGGTTTCTTCTCAGGTTTCTCATCCTTCCCGTGTCTCTGAAATTGATACCGAGGGCTCTATTTTTGGTTCGGTGTTCGAGCCTCTTCCTTCTAGTGATTCTTCCCTAGGTTTTGTTCACTCCCAGTTCTTGGTTCTTTCTTTTCCACTACAATATGGTTTCATTAGGGCTTGCTCATCCCTGGGGGTTTTTCTTTTATCATATTCGTAGGAACCCTTGTCTTCAGTTCCTTCGTCTTAGGTTTCTTGGACCTTTCTGGATCCCTGAGGGCTGTCAGTACTAGTTCAAAGGCCTGAGGGCCTTCAAGGTCTAGATCAGACTTCTTAGTTTTAAAGCTCCAGTGGTTTTTAGCTATTGGAATCATACTTTCTGTTAGTAACATTTCTTGTCCGGGGCACAAGAGCATTCAGGTCAGCGAGTCGCATGAGGAGCGCCCGAGCGCAACGCATAAAATCTTATTTCAATCTCCCAAGCAAGCGAGCGGGAAATATTATATCATCGACGGTCCAGATTCATCCATAGGAGCATATCAGTGATTGGCGGAAAATCCTGGTTAGCGGAGTTGCGTCGAGATTAGTGCAAATGCATCGTGCCCATATTATATGCAGGGAAGGATAGCAGTCGTCCATCCAAAGGATGCATGGCGCGAGATCTAGTTGCATCGGCATTTCGGCAATTGCGAGTTCAAAGGGTGAAGGTTCCTTGTTGTCCTATATCTCGAAGCCCTGAACCCTGAAGGCACCCAAAGTTGGGCTCGCAGTATTACGGAGCAATCTCGACCATCCATCCATAGGAGACACCTGGCACGTGATTAGGTTCCTCGTTGTTTCGCCCATCGCGATTTTAAGGCGCAAAGAGCAGCTCCGTCATTTCCCGATGCACGAGGTGTCGGGAGTGTCTAGGACCCGGGCCCACAACATCACTGGGAGAGTTCATAACCATCAAATATAGAGGGACGTGTGGTGCCAAATCAAGCCATCTTGGCATTTCACTCATTGCGATTTTAAGAATCAAGGATCAGCCCCTTCTTATTCGCGAACGCCAAAAGCGCCTTTGAGGATAAACGCAGGGTCACAACCCGTCGTCACATGGGAAAATAGAAAGAGCTATGCAAAAGGGGCCAGGGCTGTCGAGTCCAGTCGTCGAAAGGTTCATCACGTTCTTTGGGTGCCATTAGATCCGACCTCAGGCCTGGTTTTCACTTGAAGTAAATGAAGGTAAGAAAGAGTGGTTGAAACCTCTCTTCATGCATTAAGTGCAAGATATGGAGAGCCTGGCCAGCGGTATGCTTGAGAGGGTCCTGTGTACCATTTTTTCCAAAGAGGCCATGCCCAGTCCTCGATTAGCCAAAGGAGGTCTGCACACGCTAACTTGGCTCTTAATGGCTCAGCTACTCTCCTTGCAGGAGACATACGCAGTTAAAGTGGCATTTGAAGAAGGATATCAGTACAAGTTTGACTGAAGGGACACCAAGCCTTGGGTCATTGGGCACGCCTCTGTTGGGCGAATTTCTCTGAGTATATAAACTCAGTATTTGTATTTTGTAAAGTATCGATGGTTGAGAAAAGCTCCCAATTGTAAAGTTTTGATGAAGTGTTGGTCGCTCTGGTTAATGTGCAAGGCATTTGAGACTTCTTACTTTATGGATGTCAGCTTCTTTTCCATCTCTTTGTTTACTGTGTTAGAAAAACTCGAAATTGGAGAATCCAGTTGAGTTGCACCTGTTATAGGATGATGTAGGTTGGATCACTGTAACAGTTGCATTGTTTATAATCGGTTCCTGTGATTTTCTTAGCGCTAAATGACTTGGAATTGAAGGATTCAGTCGAGTCACCCCTCAGCTCCTTGAAGCTCTGGACCAAGAGGATCTTGGCCTCTGAGTTTTTCGCCCTCAAGATTTTGAAGGCCTGTAGCCCGAGGCAGTCTTGCTTGCCCTTGTCACAAGTCTTCCATCTACCACCCTTTAATCCATTTACTGAATGAAGTTGGATCAAGACCTCCCTTGCTTTCTACATACCAGGTCCGGTTTCCTAAGTTAAAGCTATACCTTCTTGAGTCTGTACCAATCAATCACCCCATTAAAAAAATTGTGACATAAAACTGATGGGCGTTGGGCTCTGCTCTTGCAAGCAATCCAGGGGTGACTTATGACGCTAACATTTCTGGCGCCATTGCCGGGGACGAAGTTGAAGATTTTCTCTAGGAAGAACAACATTGAGCCTATGATTCTGAAGGTGCATCAGACATCAGAGCCCTTCAAGATTGCTACTATGCACCTGGTGACTCAACTGTGGTGACTCCAAGGTTTCCACATCATTTTTTCAGCTGTGGCTACTGTTAGCACACCTGAAAGCTGACCCTAAGGAGCTTTCTCGAGAAGGTTTCAACAGCTGCTTTCTCAGCTTGAGAAGCTTCCTGGGGTAACAAAAACGTTAGTATCTGGCCTTTGATGGTGAACAAGGACCAGACACATTCGAAGCTGCGCATATTTCACCTAGCGTCTCCATGATTCAAGGATCGATTGGCGACTCCACTGGTTCGATATGGAGAAAATCCTTGCTCGCAGGTTTGCTCCTTTTAATTTTTCTGCTATTCTTGGTTTTCCTAATGTTGTCCCCTCTTCGAATGAATGGGGAAATTATTTGCCCATATTTGGAAAGCGTGAAGATGACAACCCTGCTCAGCACCTTAGTGAGTTTCATGAACTCATGCGTCAGTGGGAGATACATCATGAGGATGTATTATTGAAAATGTTCATGTTCTCGTTAGTAAGGGATGCACGTAAATGGTATCATTCTTTACCCCCTGCTAGCATTTCTTCACTCTCTGAGTTTCATGCAGCTTTTGTCGCCTATTACCAAGATTTTTATCCCTCTATGTTAGTTTGTCATAACCGTAGTGAGGGATACCACAACTCTATATCGGATGAAGTTGTTTCAGACGTAGGCTATGAGGATGATCCTGATGATCTGGGTCAGAGCTCCACCCTTTCTCCTCCCCATTCGTCTGCAATAGGGGGGGGTTATGAGAGTGATGAAGTTCCCAGGGAAGAGGATGGCGCTCTGAGTGAACTAGTGGTGCAGGTGATATTCCCCAGTCCCCAGTGTGCAAAATTGGAATCTGAAGGAAGCAAAAAGGATTTTCCATTCTTTGAGGCAGATGATCTAAGTAGCTCTTTTGAAGAGATCATTGAAGATTTTTTGGATGCATTAGCATCTGCCCCCAATGAGCCTGTTGTCTCATATTTAAACAAGGAAGCCATTGTGGAAGAGGATCGTTCTTTCTTCCTTCATGAGATTTCCCATGATGTATTTACATTTGGGATTGAAGAGAAGGATCAGGAGACCGTTCCCTTTTTACAAGATGGGGGAGTGCACGGAAAAGAGGAGGAGGAACCAGAGGAACAACTGAGCATGCATTTCATGTTCTATCCAGAGCCAATCAATGAACAACCACCGCCTGAGATCAGTGAGCCTGCGTCAGCTGTCCTCCTACCTGTGCTTATCAGAGATATTCAGCCGCAGGTGGACAACTGTGTAGCACAGGCGGCTGTTTGTCGCCAGTTTTCTAGGATTGTCCACTCATTCTATGACCCTATCAACAAGTACATGGAGAGGCATTTCCCCTATGCCTTGGAGCCGCCCTATTTCATCTCAACTCCAACCTGTAAGGAGGAGTTGAAGAGTGTAACCATTCTGTTGTCACAGTTACACCATCTGCTGATGATCATTGACAGAAGGAAGGAGCTTCTATCCAGGAAGCTGCTTGAATGGCTATGGTGGAAATCTGCTTTCACCTAGCCCCATGTAAAGTGTTTTATTAGTTTAGGATTGTATATAAATAAGCTCCTTTGAGCATGTATTTTTATTTTGTTGCTTTTATTTTTTGGCTTGTATTTTCAGCGGCGAGATGTTTTGAGCCTGACTCCATAGCCCAACAACAAGGCACTGGAACTGCAAAATGAGTCCTTAGAGCATCACAGGGATGACTCTATCCCCCATGGAGCCTACTGTTAGTAACATTTCTTGTCCGGGGCACAAGAGAATTCGGGTCAGCGAGTCGCATGAGGAGCGCCCGAGCGCAACACGGAAAATCTCATTTCAGGATCCCAAGCAAGCGAGCGGGTGAGATTATATCGTCGGTGGTCCAGATTCATCCATAGGAGCATATCAGTGGTTGGAAGAAAATCACGGTTAGCGGAGTTGCACCGAGATTAGTGCAAATGCATCGCGCCCATATTATATGCAGGGAAGGATAGCAGTCATCCATCCAAAGGACGCATGGCACGAGATCTAGTCGCGTCGGCGTTTCGGCAATTGCGAGTTCAAAGGGTGAAGGTTCTGTGTTGTCCTATATCTCGAAGCCCCGAACCCCGAAGGTGCCCAAAGTTGGGCCCGTAGTATTATAGAGCAATCTTGGCCATCCATCCACAACAGACACCTGGCGCATGATTAGGTTCCTCGCCATTTCGCCCATCACGATTTTAAGGCACAAAGAGAAGCTCCATCATTTCCCGATGCAAGAGGTGCTGGGAGTGTCTAGGACCTGGGCCCATAGCATCGTCGGGAGAGTTTAGAACAATCAGATCTAGAGGGACACGTGGTGCCAACTCAAGCCATCTCGACATTTCTCTCATCGCGATTTTAAGAAGCAAGGATCAACCCCTTCTTATTTGCGAATGCCGAAAGCACCTTTGATGATAAACGCAGGGTCACAGCCCGTCGTCACATGGGAAAATAGAAAGAGCTGTGCAAAAGGGGCCAGGGCTGTCGAGTCCAGTCGTCGAAAGGTTCATCGCGTTCTCTGGGTGCCATTTGATTCGACCTCAAGCCTAGTTTTCTCTTGAAGTAAATGAAGGTAAGAAAGAGTGGTTGAAACCTCTCTTCATGCATTAAGTGCAAGATATGGAGAGCCTGGCCAATGGTCTGCTCAAGAGGGTCCTGTGTACCATTTTTTCCAAAGAGGCCATGCCCAGTCCTCGATTAGCCAAAGGAGGTTTGCATACGCTAACTTGGCTCTTAATGGCTCAGCTACTCTCCTTGCAGGAGCCATATGCAGTTAAAATGGTGTTTGAAGAAGGATATCAGTACGAGTTTGACTGAAGGGACACCAAGCCTTGGGTGACTGGGCATGCCTCTGTTAGGCGAATTTCTCTAAGTATATAAACTCAGTCTTTGTATTTTGTAAAGTATCGATGGTTGAGCAAAGCTCCTGATTGTAAAGTTTTGATGAAGCGCTGGTCGCTCTGGTTAATGTGCAAGGCATTTGATACTTCTTACTTTATGGATATCAACTTCTTTTCCATCTTTTTGTTTACTGTGTTAGAACAACTCAGAATTGGAGGATCCAGTCGAGTTGCATCTGTTATAGGATGATGTAGGTTGGATCACTGTAACAGTTGCATTGTTTCTAATCGGTTCCTGTGATTTTCTTAACACTTAATGACTTGGAATTGAAGGATTCAGTCAAGTCACCCCTCAGCTCCTTGAAGCTCTGGACCAAGAGGATCTTGGCCTCTAAGGTTTTCTCCCTCAAGCTTCCAAAGGCCTGTCGCCCGAGGTAGTCTTGCTCGCCCTTCTCACAAGTCTTCCATCTACCACCCTTTAATCCATTTACTAACTGAAGTTGGATCAAGACCTCCCTTGCTTTCTACATACCAGGCCCAGTTTCCTGAGTTAAAGCTATACCTTCTCGAGTCTGTACCAATCGATTACCCCATTAAACAAATCGTGACATAAAACTGATGGGCGTTAGGCTCTGCTCCTGCAAGCAATCCAGGGGTGACTTCTGACGCTAACACTTTCTTGCTTCTTGTCTTTATTCTGATATCGGGTCGGGCTCACCCACATATCAAGGTTTGTTGCCGCACTCGAATGGTTTTATTTCTGCAAACTTTGCCCCCTCAAATATAAATGGATGAGATAGTGTATTTGAGGGGATCATGAGGGCTATGAATCCCTTGTGGAAAATTTCTCCGGTTCAAAGCACCGCAAGATAAATAAATGTGTGGTGGATTATAAAGAGGTTGCAAATCTCATTTTAAGGGAATATCTATCCATATATGAAGTTGTTTAAATGGAAGACAAAACCATTTTGGGGAAATCTTATGGCCTACAATTTAGTGAGAAAACTCTAAAGGAATGGGCGGTTTCCTCTTCGGGATCAAATTTTAACCCTTCTCTGAAGATCACTCATCTCTTCAGGGGGTGTTTATGATTAAATTTGCAAAGGTCACTTAGGATGACTTGGACCTTTAGAAGGGTTGGTAGATTGACTATTCTCTAGTTCTCTTAAAGCAATGGGATCCTACCTTCGATGCCTCAAGAGAACAACTAGACTCTACTCCTATCTAGGTTTGATTTCTCAGTCTCCCACCCCATTTGTGGTTAATAAAATGCTTCCAGGCTATCAACAATGTATTGGGACATTTCATGGATACAGATATGTCACTTTTGGAGTTTGGGGTGATGTTGATGGCCTGTATTCTTGTCTCACTAAATATTTGGGAGGGCTTGAGGAAATAATTAAATATTACAGACAGGGGTTGATCTCGAGTCCAAATTCAGGATTATGAAGGTGTGCATTTCCATTGTCTTCTTTGTCATGAGCATGGTCACATTTCCAAAGAATGTTCATTTCCTCTTCGCAACCATTCTAAAAACTCCACTCTCTCTTAGGCTAGGAATTGTCATGGTCTACAGGCTAGTGCGGGTCTCAACACACTCTTCTCCTCTTTGGGTACCTCCAGGTCGACAGGTCATGCTTCTTTGGATTCTCTAGAGGAATATTGGAGGGATACGACTGCCTCACTGAAGGATTTATCTCTGGCATTGCACTCGGGTTCTACATCGACTCCTTCCACATCTATGGGACCTGACACTCTCCATACTTTTGTATCTCTCTTGGGTACGCATATTTCTATTCCCCTTTCAATTAATGGTTTGATCAATGTTTTTAATTTTCTTAATTTGGATTTTTCTCCCTCTTGCCTCGATCTCTCCTTTCCTATGGCTCAATGGATTTTTCCCCCTCTTCCCTCATCCTCATTTCCTACCATCTCCTCCTTCTCCCTCCTCCCTATGTCCCCCACCGACTCTCCATCCTCACGATCCTTTGTTGGGACATCTGCTGATGACTCTAAGGATAGGTCCATTCGCTTTCATATTTAGAACTGGTTGATCTTGGCTACTTTAGAGAGTGACTCTAGGCTTGGCACTAACACGTGGTCATCTCTCCCATATCTCAAAGGATCAAAATCGAGCTCTTATGGACATTTAATCTGGCAAGAAACAATCAATTCTTGGGGCACTTAGAGTAGTGATTACCCCCGCCAACATTCCCCCGTGATATTTAACTCCTTTAATTGTAGGGTTCTAGTGATCCTTTAGAAGAAATATGCCTTTAAGTTGCTGGTATCTCTTTACCAGCCTGGTGTTATTATTCTTCAAGAAACAATGGAAGATGCAGTGGTGGTGACTAAAGTTTTAGAATCAATGCTCCCTTGTTAGGAGTTTATGGGCATTGATGCAAATGGTTGATCGGGGGGTTTGGATATTGGGTGGCACTCCCGTCATGTTAATATTTTAAATTCATGGGCATTGGTTTCATACATCGATGTGGACATTTTGGTGGAAGGGATGGGATTGGAATTCATGATTCTTAATTTGTATGGTCCCTATGTTGAAAGGGGTCCTTTCTAGGACTCTCTTCTCAATCTCGATTTTCTCAAAGCTAATAACCTAATTCTAGGAGGGGACCTAAATTTCTCTCTGGGGGAAGCTAAAGTTTGGGGTCCAAATTCCTACCCTAGCCTTCAATCTAAAAATTTCAATTATCTTCTTTCAACAAATGGTCTCTTGGATATTTCTCTACATAAGCTTTTGCCTACTTGGAGGAATATGAGGTTAGGGGATTCCCATGTGGAAAAATGGTTAGATCGTTTCCTGGTCTTTGATAAGATAATGGAGCTTCCTCTTCAATTTTGTCAATGGGTTAGTTGTGGGGGTGAATTGGACCACTCTTCATTTTGTCTAGAAATCGAAGGGGGGCCAAAACATTCGTCATCCCCTTTCAAATTCAATGCAACCTGGTTATCAGATGAGTATTTTCTAAACCTAGTTAAGGTAAATTGGGTTGGATATGATGCTGGAAATAATCAATCCGTTGTAGTACAATTTGTATCAAATCTAAATAGAATCAAGCAATTGGTGATTCCTTGGGCCCATTAGAAGAGGAAAAATGATGAGCAATCTCTTAGTATAATTGAATCTCAACTTGAACAAATCCACCAAATGGCAGATGTTGATTTTTCTTCGGCATCCTCCAGGGATGAGCTAAAGGCTTTGGAGGCTCATAAAAGACAATTTCTCGTTGATCAGGAGGTTGCCTGGAGGCCGAAGAGCAGGGCTATTTGGCTTGACAAAAGGGATGAGAATACAAAATTATTTCAAGTTTATGAAAAAGGCCGGAAAGCTTCAAATATCATCTATAAACTAAAGGATCAAGAGGGCCATGAAGTTTCTAGTTTTGAGGGTCTCGCCTAGATGGGAAAAAATCACTTCCAATCCCTTTTCAAGGCTGAGCCGAGAGCCAATGTTGTTGATATTGTTCGTTTAACGCTATTCTTCCCCAGATTTATGGATGAGGATGGAAATGGAGATTTATTTTATGAAGTAACAGAAGTTGAGATACAAGAAACCCTTCATATTTTCCAGAAATATAAGATCCTGGGTCCAGATGGGTGGTCGATTGAATTCTATTTGGGTTTCTGTGAGCTTATTGGTGTTGACCTCCTGAAAGTTGTAGAGGAGTCTAGAAGAAATGGGAGAATTCATGCCCATTTCAACTCAACATTTATTGCGCTCATTCCAAAATTTGATGATCCTCAATCTTTTGATGAGTTTAGGCCTATTTCTCTATGTAATCGTATCTATAAACTGTGGAAAAAATAATCGCTCGACAGTTAAAACCATTTTTATCAGACTCCATTTCTAAAGAACAGTTTGGCTTTTTGGAACATCGCCAGATTCATGAAGCTATAAGGGTGGCCCAGGTGGGTTTTCACATCCTTAAATCCTACAGATCCCAAGGCGCAATTCTAAAGATCGAACTATCAAAATCATATGACTGTGTCAAATGGTCCTTCATTCGACTTCTGCTCACTCATTTTGGGTTCGAGGTCGCTTTCATCAAATGGATGATGGCCTTTATATCATCAGTCTCTTTTGCAGTTCTTATTAATGGTGCAACCTCACCCTTCTTCTCTTCAGAAAGGGATCTTAGAAAAGGTTGTCCTCTCTCACCCCTTATTTTCCTACTGGTGGCAGAGGGCTTAAACAGAGCCATTGGGTTGGATGTCCGAGATGGGGAATTTCATCGTATCTGGTTCACCTGAGGCCTTTGAATCACTCATCTTCTATTTGTTGATGATGTGATTATTTTCTATAGTGGTTGTCCTAGATATGCAAATAAGTTAGCTGAAATCCTCAGTGTGTTTCATTCTACCATAGGAATGATAATTAACCCTAAAAAATGTACCCTCACCTTCACTAATTTGGAGGCTGAAGGTATTGAAGCTTATCAGACTCTCTTTCCTTTCCCGACTCAATATTTCTCTGAAGGCATTAAATATTTGGGCTTCTAGTTAAATTCCAACTGCTATCAAAACGAAAATTGGAGATGGATTCTGGCCAAACTAGAAAACAGGTTAAAAGTCTCGAGTTTCAGGTGGCTTTCTAACCCTAAAAAAAATCGATGTTGGAATCCATCCATGTTTACTAGATGTCTCTTTCTTGGATTCTAAAGGGAATATTAGAAAAGGCCAGGTGTATCTACTTTAGATTCATTTGGTCGGGGTCTCAAGAAAAATATACTACGCCATGTTCAAAGTGGGAGCATCTTGCTCGGCCAAAAGCTTTGGGTGGATGAGGTTTAAAAATCATTTTCTTATTTTCTAAAGCTTTGGCTACTAAAGTAAGTTGGAATTTCCTATCGAATCAAAACCTATGGACCACTGTGGTGAAGCAAAAATACATCCTTTTGGATAATTTGGAAGAATGGATTCGGCAACCAGTCAAGTCTCATTCAAATTTCTCTATTATTTGCAAAGTTGTGGTTTCTTCCTTCCGAGTGGTGGGAGATGGTTTGGCTTGGAGAGTTGGTAGAGGTAACCATGTTCATATTGGGGATGATCCTTGGCCAGGGAGTTGAATTTCACATATTCTTCTAGGTGATCTTTTAGCTCAACTTCATCATCATGATATTTTCTTTCTTCATCAAGCCTCGAATCTGGTAACAAATTCCATGTGGCGTCAAGGGTGGAAAAGCTCTACCTCACTGGGACTAGAAGACAATCTTTCCATTCTTTGGGATAATTTTATCTCTACTCTTAGGGATGGCCATATCAGGCTTACTGATAGAGTGGAAAAAATGGTTTGGCAAAAGTCTCTGCATGGGGTTTACACACCCAAACTAGATTATATTTTTCTTAAAGTAGCTCTTCTTCATAGGGAACCATGTTGGTGGTGGAGGGGGTTATAGAAGCTAAAATTCTCTCAGAAGGACAACATTTTCACGTGGTCTGCTATAAATAATAAGGTCCCTACCTAGGATAACATGTGGAAGAGGAAGTGTGTTGGTTCAGGCTAGTGCCCCCTATGTAAAAAAGACAACGAATCTATTTTTCATCTTCTTATATCCTTCCCTTTTACTTTGAGAGCTTGGCAAGAAGCCTTGACCTTTCTAAATTTATCATGTGTTTAGGAGGGCCCTTCTTTGGAACGTTCTTGGACGGACTCGCTTCAGGTGCCGGTCCACAAGTGAATTAAATCTTTACCTTTGATTGTTTGTTGGAGCATCTGGTTGGCTCATAGCTCTGTCATTTTAGAGGATAAACCCACTCTTCCAGATCTCATTGCTTTGCAGAGCCTCTCAATTTTATCTCATTTTCCTCGAGAAAAAGACATCTTTTCTATGCATGTTTACCAGCTCGAATCCATTGATAAATCTCGATACTGGGATTTTTTTGATGGTGCTTCTTAGGACGATAATCAATCTTGTGGGGGTGGCATAGTGTTGTATCTATCTGATAACCATTTCTTCAAAATCAAAATGGGCCTAGGTCAAGGGATCAATAATTATGCTGAGCTTATGGCCTTAAAGTTGCTTCTTCAATTCTCCGGGGAGAAGGGGGTTCAATCCATTCAAATTTTTGGAGATTCTATGGATGTCATCAATTGAACTAGTAAAGTTCAAATTTGTCATAATATTCTTCTTATGCCTATTTTAGAGGAGATCTTCAAGTTTATAGCTACTTTTAATTATGTTTTTCTAAAACATGTATTCATGATTCATAACTCTGTAGCACATGCTCTTTCAAATGGCATGTCTTTGAATCTATCGGAGATGAGTTTTTTGAGTACTATCACCACCCATTTATCGACAAGTAATTAATGAATTGTGGCATCAATATTTTACTTTCTTCTAGCTTTTGTATATTTTTTATATCTCCTTGACTCTCACATTGATGACTCTACCATAGACGTTTATATTTCTATCTCTTTTATTTCAGCTTTGATAAACATTCGCTATACTAGTCTCTTTTGTAATCATAATGTTCCTTTATTAGACTTAGTTCTATCATATCTCAGTTTTTTTATGACTTCTTTTTCTCTCTCAAGAGATGTGCTCTCTTCGAATGAATAAAATTGCACTATTTTCAATGGAGGAAAAACTAAATATAAATAATATTCTTATTTATTATAATTGTTATAATAATATTATTATTTATTATACTTGTTCTATTTTTTAAATTACAAGTTCATCATAAGATAAACATAAAATCATCTCAAAGCAATCATAAAAAAATATTTTACGCTTATAACTTGGGTCGAAGCATATTCAACACTATTTACACAGCGTTTGTCTTCTGACAATCTACACACGAAAACCAAACGACATCCTCTAATCTTATCTGGCAAGGGCGTTACAATAGCCGGGATGCCCTGTAACGTGGAGATATGAATAAGTTTACATTTCAGAAAATCCTCGATCAATAATGGAAATATTGAATTTTGAGTCCCAAAGACTCCGATCCTTCAACTGGATCTGCACTTGAAGGGCCATAATGGGAAACGTTGTTCTATACTTGGGATTTGCCTGCCTTTCTCGATCACGAACAAATTCTTGCCGTAATGTTCTGTATACAGCGGATACCCATCAATGGCCGACTCCTGGGCTCGGGGTAGAGCGCAGCTTTCGTTTATTTCTTTTATCATCTCCATTGCTGTGATGGGATTTGAGCATGTCGCCGTTTATTATTTGAGATTTAGGGCGGACCATCTGCATGTGACCAACGCCGGGACTACGCTTCGATGTGGAAAGGCGTCGTTCTGTCACCATGGAATTTACTTTTGGACGCGGGCCAGACGGTGTTACATTTCCCTTCGGCGGTAGATGAAATACGCTCTCGACTATGTCTGACGTCGGCGGTTCGTCCGCCTGGTTTTTATTTTGAATATTAACCGGAGTAAGCCCGGACGATAACTTGTTCTGATCTTTTGCGGCACTCTTCTCCGACGAGCCGCTCCAGGGGCTTATTTCTTCATCACAATGTAATACCGCATCTTTCTCCAAGCGGGAGCCATCGCCGACCACGGAATTGAGATTGGGATTGTCCAAGGCGATAAATAGATTGTTCTCCAGCAATCTGCCGCTGCAACTAGGGCTTGCAAAAAACAGGAACAAGATTATAGCCATGAGAAGGCTCTTCATCTCAAAGCTCAGTGCTAGCAGATAAACAATACGATATCTTATCGATACTAGCCGATGAACTATATATAATATCGGCTCGGAGCTCACTGAAAAGAAAATCGATATGATATCTGACGAATATATTTGCGGGAGAAGAGAATGTGAGTCGGTATGAGAAATCAAGAACTCTGACAGATGGAAGGTTTGGATGAGGAAATACGTTGTGAAGAGGCAATACTTATACTCAGACCTAACCCATTTACCGCCTTATCCGTTGTGCGTGCGTTTTGACTTCCTTGAACGGAAATCGCTGCTTTCAATTGTTCACACGGCAGAAATGCGAGATCTAAACTGCTAAACCGCAACTATTGACTTTCAATTTATTTCGAAATTTATATGATTCTAACTCAAAATTATAATTTTGAGCTTTTTGTTATAGCGAGAAATCGCACAGTCAAAACTTCTCATGTGAAGGTGAAAACGAACGCGGAAGCGAGGCGGCCACAACTGAGTGCAGGGGACTGGACCCGACCCGACCCCAGCGACTGGGCGTGGCCCCATCCATTTTAGTTCGGTAAAGTCTCTATGTGGACGCATTGCAGCTGTCTTGACCGTCCATTCGCATTATTCAATAGGTTTCAAAAGCCGCCGTAGTATTCAAGAGAAGGCGTTATCGATGCAACTTGTAGACCAAGGGGATTCGAGATTGCAAGCCAAATGTTTGAATGCAAATAAAAAGCGGAGCAAGAGAGATAGGTTTGCATATAAAATTCTAGGCAAGGTATCACGGTTCACCTACTTCATTGAGAATTCAAGTTGAGTTTCAGTGTGAAATCTTGCATCAAGATCATCATTCTTGCGTGGATATTTGAAATGTGCAAAAGTTCAAAGTCATGGTCAAGCATATGCTAGTAACTTTTTAAATTGATTTTAAGTGAGATGCAACTTTGTTTGAGATTTTCTTCGGAACACAAGGGAACTTGGAGGTATGTAAGGGAAACCTTTAAAGTGATAAGTTCTAAAACATGAGAAATTGTTAAAAAAAAAGGGGACACCAAGATGTAATTGTAAAATTGTGTTCACTAGATGTTTAAACATATAGATTCTTTTTTTTTAATCTTCAAAAAAAACATTTAGATGTTTTGTTCTCTTAGATCTCCAAAAAATTATAGACAATCATTTCAATGTATTTGGAGATATTTCTAAAAGTTTTCCACCTACTCAATATCATGACCATGATATTGAATTATATCACCTAACATCACACCTTACAAATACCCATATGCACAAAAAAGTGAAATTGGATGAATGGTTCAAGAAATATTAGAGGATGACATCATTCAATCTAGCCAAAGTGCTTTCTCTTCACGAGTGGTGATAGTTTACACAAGGAAGATTCATGGCATATGTGTCTAGATTATAAAGAGCTCCACAAAATGACAATTACAGATAAGTTTCATATTCCAGTCATTGATGAATTGCAAGGAGCAATTTTTTTACTAAGTTGTATCTATGTTCTAGATATCATCAAATCATAATGAGATAAGAAAGCGTCCCCAAAACAACCTTGATAACATATGAAGCTCATTATGATTTTTTGGTGAAGAGAGTTGGCTTTACTAATGCACTTTCTACATTTCAAAGCTTGATGAATTCTATTTCCAAACCCTTAGAAAATTTGTATTAGAATTTTTTGATGATATACTAATCTACAACAAATCTTGGGAAGATCATGTTGTTGACATAGTCATAAAAGTATTGGAAGAGCAACAACTATATGCAAAGTTTTCCAAGTGTTCCTTTGGAATTCAAAAAGTCAAATATTTGGGTCAAATTCTATCTCATGAAGGCATCCGAGTTGTAAAATTCCAGGTTTTAAGCCTTGTATTAAATAATGTATTTTGTTAAGTTATGAAAGGCCGGAGTGCCTAAACAATTGAAAGAGTCTGTTGTGCCAAGGAAATGTAATGTTTTGATCATTATTAATAATAAATACATCATTGGCTGCAAGATGGACAAGGAAAAAAGAGATGGGTGGCTATGATTCCACAAGAGAGGGGGCTTAAGGGGCTAAGTAATTATTTTATATTTTATTTACCCATTTTGGTTAATGGAGAATAACAGTTATGTGAGCTTCTTAGGAGGAAGGCCAAGCGGTTCCTTGATTCCAAGAATTACATAAACCCATCTTTGGTCTAAGGTGGGAGTTCTCACTCTTGTTCTCGTTATTTTTATTCTATTGGTTGCTTCATTCATTCACACATATTTCACACATGCACTCATTCACCCAATTGCTCATTGTTCACACCTTTCGTTGGGATTTCACTCCATTCATTCTTTTACCCGCTTGTCTTTCCTCATTCGTGTCTTGGCTTGGGAAAGGAAAATGAACTATTGAAGAACAACCTGTTGATATTATGGTAGTTGTGGGAGGTATTAACTTCCACGTTTAACCCTGACAAGAATAGAATATCCTAGGAAGCAAGAAGAAACCCTAAAGCATTGGATATAACCCTAGAAGACAAGTCGACTAAAGAAAACAATTTAATATTGAGTCTTTAGCCTCCAAAAAGAGAAGTCGGCCATGACTGCTAAGAAAGAGTAGTATAAATACAGGATGCCAGAGCTCATTTGTACATATACAACTCGCAACTGCAGAAATCTAGTGTGCACTGCAGAATTTTAGTAAGTGCGCAAGTCTAGAGAGTAGCTGCAGCTGCAGCTACTGCAACTTGTATTTTTGGTTTTAGGCTTGGACTTTCTCTTGGTTATGGTTTGGACTTTATTCCTTGTGTGCTAGCTTTGGAGAGAGGTACACTACATTGATTGGCTATTAGGCCTAGGGTTTGCTTCCAGAATTATTCTCTGTCAAGGTTAAGGTGCTCGGGGGTGGCTTCAATGTAGATTTTAACCTTGTACAATATCTACTACAAATAGATATTCAGTAAAAGAACATAAAAGATACAATGACAAATACAAACATTACACAGAGATTTTTCCCCTGGAAACCCAAACGGGGAAAACCAACATATTCTCTATTCATTCATGTGTGATACATTGTTTACAATACAATATACATATAGGAGCTAGCGACATCCAAAACCCTAACCCAATTACCTGGATTAGTCCACAACCCTAATTCTTTAACCGGAAATAGAAAACCATCGGGAAAAACCATGTGTCGAAAAACCACCTAAATATGTGATAGGTTTCCAGAGGCATGTGACATGTTTCCCGAGGCAGGTGCAAAGAATATAACACATACCCAACATTCAACCTATGGTTGGGTGACAATATTGTTATATTGTCTATGGTGAAACGAGCACACCTAATTTTCTAACAGGTTATGGGCCCACACTATCTTTAGACAGTCTAACCGCTGGGAGATAGATTTAGAGGATTTTCTTAGTTGCAGTCAAAGTTTTTGTTGCAGCAATGAAACCCTAACCCTCTTGTTGAGACACCTTAAGTGAATAAATTCACCTAATTTTTGGATAGCCTAGTGCACCCTAACCTAGCGCACCTCCTAGACTCTCAACAAGCTAAGACGTCAAGTTTGAGTTTTTGTTCAAAGTCAAAGCAGTCATGACTTACTCTATGAAGTCACAAAACAAGTTAGAAGGGGCTTCTAACTTCAGAGCATGGAAGACAAGGATTGACCTCATCCTTGTCAAGAATAAAGTGTTGGATATCGTGAAAGGAAATGTAGTATACCTAGGGAGGTAATATGGGGTACCTAGGGAGGTACCCAATGGGAATGTAGTTATGTGTTATTAGTGGAAGTCATTTAATATATGAGAATGTGGTCATTCAATGTAAGGTGGACTAGGTCCACTATATTAATAAAGACCCACTATGGTAGGTTCATGTAATAAATGTGGGAAGCCTCTCTAGAAGGTTCCTAGGAGATAGAGAGAGCTATATAAAGAAGTGTAAGAAATGTAATGAAGCATAAAAATATTGTCATTGTAGAAATAAGTATTTCTTGAGGAGTTGATTCCTTCCATAAGGAATAATATATGGTGTTACCCTACCTTAAGGGTTTTCTCTAGTTCTTGTGTTTAGTATTTGGTTAATGGTTTGGATTATTCTTGTTGATATTGTGGGTTTATTTTGAGATTTATCTTCAGATCTATTCATGTACTTAACAAGTGGTATCAAAGAACTTTCCTTGGCCAAAGAAGAGAAGAAATGTTTGCTCTTTTTGCAGAATTTTTCTAGGGAATAAAAAGTGGGCAACACACTTCAGGTTATGATATGAAACTTTTCGAGCTGAATTTGGAAAAAGAAATTGGTTATTTGAATTCCTCTCGGAAAAATACCCAATTTTAAAAAATAAATAAGCCAAAATAGGGTCTAGGAAGTAAAGTTATGAGCATTTTAAATTCAACAGTTTTTTCAAGGTTTTTCCAGAAAAAAACCATGATTTTCTGTGGTAATTTATTGTTCTATTTTTTGGAATTTTTCGTGATGGATGTGGGACCGAAGAACTCATAGGGTGATTAGATGGATATTTCCTCTCAAATTCTCAAATCAATTCTACAAATTACTAAAGCATTCAAATCCCAATTGTATGACACATTGAATGACAAATTGGTTGATTTTGTAGATGGCCTCACAAACGGCCTCAATGATAGTTTTCGTAGTATTCAAGATTCATTTGATAACGTGCATGAGATATTTCTTATGGCGTTGTTATAACCCTAAATTGCACCACACATGCTTACCTGGCATCAGGCCATCTCATAGCCCTTCTTTGCCAAAAACTACTGAACAACTCTTCTAAAAAGTCCATTTTTAAAATTCCACGCTAGCTGGCCCACTAAAGCCTGCGTGGATCTACAGTGTCCACGCTAGCAGACCCACTACAGCCCGCGTGGACCTTCAGAATCATGAAAAAAGGAAAGTTGTCAATGGAGCAAAAAGTTATGGGTCAGTTAACTGAAACTCCCGACCATGCATGGCCGAGGGTTCGTCCAAAACCCTAGCTCCTTCTAGCCTATAAAAGAAGGGGTAGGGGTACCATTTGGAGGAGGAAAAAATATAGCGAAGAAACTCTGCCCATTTACGTAATCCATTGTCCCAACCCTTTAGTCTTTCCTCATGCCAAAGGAGATTTAACGCAAAGCAGTTGAAGGACAGAAGAAGAGGAGCCCAGGATCAGGTTCAAGGAGCGGTGGCCGGTCTCAGCTTTTTTGTAATTTGATTCACTTTCAGTAATAAAAAGAATACTTTTTCCATCCCAATACATGAATTGTCTATGGTTTGATTAATTTATGCTTGATTTATAACCCTTGAGTATAGAAGTAGCATGCATGCATAGTTGTTGTTTGTCTTGAGTGCAGGTCATCTGTGGAAGGAGCAACGCAAGCAAGTAATCGAAGAGCAACAGAGGATCTACCTCGAACGCTGGTAATAAGGTTGGTGGTCCTTTTCCATGCATTTACTGTGAAAAAGGGGTTTAAATCTTGGGTTGTAGGTTTAAAAGTAGTTTCTATTCGGTCAAAATATGCATGCAAGTCTGACCCTAGTTTGCTAGTCTGTAGGGTGTTTTTCCCAACAACAGGGGTACATCAGGGATGAATATAATCAAGAAATATATGCTGGGTATGATCTGTAGGCTGATTGCGATGATTGGTATATGGATAGTTGTCATTTATGGGATGAGAACCACTTCCATTTTTTATTTGATGACTCTACTCCACCTTCTATAGGGAACATCAATGTCCCACATCAGGAGCTAGTTACCAGTGTCCAGCCTGCATATTATACAATGGTATTGTTCCTTCTAGATTCATCTTTCATCCTCTCCCACTATGTGGATGGATATTCTTATTTGGATCCACATGATAGGTGTCAGTATTGGGAGCATCATTTTCAGTTGGTTATTAGGTCCTGATATCTTCCATGTGGGGTTCACATGAGCAATTGGATATGGGACCCTATTTTACAATGGCGATTGGACTACTTCATCATGGTGGCTTCCATTTCTTAATGGGACCCTGGTTCTCTAGTCTACTTCAGCACTATGGTCCACACTTATCCATGGGACTCTGGTATATGGTTGTACATCAAGCATTAAGGACAATGTTTTCATAAGGGGGATGGAATATAAGGTAGCTAGAGAGGTAGTGGGGGGGGGCCATAGGGCCCATAGTGATAATAATGGAGTCCATTCAATGTAAGGTGGTTTAGGTCCACTATATTATTAAATAAGGCCCACTATGTTAGTTAAATATAATAAATGGGTAGTTAGATATAATAAATGTAAGAGGACTTATTAGAAGGTTCTACTTCTAGAAGATTCCTCTTCTAGAATGTTATTAGGTGATGGCATCACTATATAAAGGGGTTCAAGCAATGTAATGAGATATGAAGAGAAGTATTGTATTTGGAGCGGTAACTCAATGGGAGGAAGCCCACTCGAAGAGGCAAGTGAATAGGAGAGGATCCCTTCCATAATAGGATCCATTGTATGGTGTTGCCCTACCTCAAGGATTTTGATATAATAAAGTGGTGGTTTTCTATATTGTTCTATGAATATTTGTGGTGTTTCTATATGCAAGTATTTGGTTCTTAATAGGAAAGATCGTGGAACCACAGTTTGAAGAAGGAAAAGAGAAGGAACCTCAGAACGTTGCAATTATGGAGAAGTTCAAGGACAATGACATCAATTCCATGAGTATCATAGTGGACTCTGTAAAATACCACTTAATACCCTACATATCTCATCTTGACTCATCTAAGAAGATGTATGATACCCTAACTAACCTCTTCTCAGTTAGAAACATTAGACAAGTAATCAGTTTGAAGAATGAGCTCTGTAACATGAAAATGAATGATGATGACAACATGGCATCATACCTTGTGAGAATCTCTTAGTTAAGAGATCAACTACAAGCTATTGAAGAAATCATTTCAAAAAAGGAACTGGTAAATATAGTAATCAATGACATTCCCAAAACATGGGATGCATTTTCCGCAAGCATGAACACAAGAAAGGAGTATCCCACATTTGAAGAACTTTGGACTTGTTGTGCACAAGAAGAATCAAGGATTAGTGAAAAAGAGAAATTCCAAAGGAAAGATGATGATCAAGCTTAAACAACAAAGTTCAAGAAATCCAGGAATAAGAAAAAGTTTGACTCAAGGAAGAAACCAAATCAAGAGAAGGATATGTCAAAAATACAATGCTTCAACTATCGAAAATATGGTCACTACAAGAATCATTGTCCCGAGTTAAAGAAAAGGAAGGAAACACACGAAGCAACATTCGCCGAAGAAAATGAACCCTCAAAGAAATTCAAACAAGATGAAGTAGATTTATTCTTCTAGTCATGGTAACAATATTCTTCTGTAACATACTCCTTGTACATACCATGTTTACATAGTTCTTGTATATCTATTTCTTAGAAGATAAGATGGTTAGTGAAACGACACCTATGGAAGAATAACAAGATAATGATTACTATTACGATGATTACTAGTCAAGTAATGTATCTGAAAAGATGAAGCACGTTGACAATCATTGGTAAAAATTCATGGGGAAATTATTATATAAGTAACAACTGCCAGATAAGCCAAAATCAGAATCAAACTTGAAGAGAGCTAGAAGAAGTCAAAACAGAAAGAAATCATCAATCAAGACAAAATTAGAAAAAGACTTGTGACACTTTGCAGAAGGAAATAAGGATGCATATAGAAGCATGGACTCTCTTAGATAGAGGGAGTTGATTATAGAATTCCAAAAAGAAGAACATGCATTCATACATGAAACAAGGATTAGGAGGGAGCTAATCCTGAATGATATGATCCATTGAGGATTATGAAGTATATTTCTATGTTCCCATTGAAAGTAGCAGCCATGATAAGCAACACGTGTTTAGAAGAATTCTTCTTCGAAAAGAATCCTTAAAGTATCCTTAGTTGTCCATCTACATCCATGATCCTATGATGAAAGGAAGAAGTTGGAATCTTCAGGGTATGGAATCTATATAAGACTCCATGGACCTAAGAGCTAAAGAGAAACATGAGGAAGAACATGAAGATTCCAGGAAAGAAATAAAATACAAAACAACCAGTTATTATACCGAGAATCACAAAACTACCATCTTGGTTTGAACCCACTAGAAGCAATCAAGCAGAAAAAATGGAAATTGTGATAAAGAATAGTGTATGTAAGAAAATGTGAAAAAGACTTTTGAATGGAAGAATTACGAGATTCAAAAATTCTTCTAGAAGGAGGGAGAAAAAATATAACGACAACTCACTAGTATCCATGGATTGGAATTTACATGTAAGCAATTGTTGTTACCAAACAAAGAAAGTGAGAATGAAGCTTATACTAGAAAGAGACCCATGTATGTAAATATAAGAAGACCTTGTATGGATTCAAACAACTTGATGCAGAGTATCTCATATACAACATAAGCATGGTGAAAACTTTCTATATCAGAGATAGCGTATCAGAATAGTTACTCAGAAGTTTGAGATGATGGATTGCTAATCCATGGAAAAATCTCACGATGAGAGAAGAAGTGTTACCTGGATATGTTTTAGTTTGAGATTTTCCACAATGTCATGAGCTAGTAGGAAACACAAGTGTTGAACTCGACCATGATATATTGTGATTATCAGAGCTATGTGAAGCCTTCAGAGAAAACCATTGTTCCATGACAAACCGAATTACATTTAGATCAAGAATTATATTCTTCATGATGAAGTCTATAAAAGAGAAGTGGTTCTCCAATATATCTCCATATATGAGAAGATAGCAGATATTTTGGTAAATCATATATCCAAGACAAAAAAAATTCATACTGAAGAAACAAGTTGGGGCTCGTGGAGATGAATTCCTTATTGAAAAAGGAAAAGATCAATCCCATGTTGGGAGGGAGCACTAATGTGTTATTGATTTATGGACAGTCATTTTTCAGTTCAAAAAATGGTCCAGGATGAGCAGTTCCTTTCCAGTTTGAAAAGTGGTTTGAGATTTCTGACGAATAGGCATTTTCCAGT
Organism: Picea engelmannii; assembly: GCA_009831015.1. Lineage (NCBI taxonomy): Eukaryota > Viridiplantae > Streptophyta > Pinopsida > Pinales > Pinaceae > Picea > Picea engelmannii. Next base: position 82,096 of record ML780226.1, on the reverse strand, counting down.
TCGGAAAATGGTCCAGATCGGACAGTCATTTTTCATAATGAAAATGGTTCGATAGATTGTTGGTGTACCATAGACAATGATTCCCCTTATGGCAGTGTGGGGGGAATGGTCTAGGAAAATCATTCTTCTTAGCAGTCACTCTGAGTAGTGGTAAAGTAGAATGGTTTGCCTCGTTGGGAAATCATTCTTTTGAATTTCACAATTGTGAGTAGTTTCAAAGAATGGTCCATTTTGGAGGTTGGTGCAGGACAATCATTTCCTCAGGAAATGGTCCTAATAGTCATTCCCTAGGGAAGACTCATTCTCTCCAGGTTGAACTATGATTAGTGTCGGGAGAATGGCCCATTTAGGTGAATGGTCTAGGTTCAACAATCAGGGATAGGAATTCCCTAGGGAAGACTCATTCCCTCCAGGTTGCACTATGATTAATGCTGGAGGAATGGCCCAGTTAGGTGAATGGTCTAGGCTTAGAAATAAGGGACAATTATTCTTCTATGTTTGAGAAGAATAGTCTAGATAGCCCATGGCTAATGTTTTACCTTCTGAGGGAAGATGCTCTTCCAGATATCACAGATGTGAGTGGAAGAATGGCCTAGATGACTCAGTTTGTATCATGATATTGTTATCCAGGTTGATATCATATGATATGATCATTGTGGAGACTGTATGTCTTTGGAAAATAGTTGTATGCCACGGTGTTGGATGTGTTCCACTATTTGTGACTATGTGTCACTTATCAAGTATCTGTGTGCTACTTGGTGTGGTTGTGTACCACTGGATAGTAGTTGTGTACTACTATGGATAGACACAGTTGTGTTCTATTGAATGACATTGTTCTAATTTCCATGAAGACTATCAGTAGTGTTGAAAATGATTACCATCTAGATGGATAATTAGTGTATGGTCCAGGACAATTATTCTTCTATGACGTATGTTCAGATTAGAAGAATATTCCTTGTATCCCATGGCGTGGCTTCTAACATCTATTGGAACAATTATTCTTCTAGGAAATATGTACAGATTAGAATAATAGTTCTTGTATCACTCTTTGGAGCGAGTGACTTATTCAACATCATTACTTAGATGGAGTATGGCTTAAAGAGATGATGCAATTGATGTTGTCACATGATACTGATAGTGATGATGGTGCTCGTGATTTAATCATGAGATAGTCTGAGTGGCTATGATGATGTTACTGATTGAATGGTATGTTTGTGCTCAAGACCATTGCCTTCAATAACTCCCTATATAGGATGGATTGTTGATATTATGGTAGTTGTGGGAGGTATTAACCTGCACGTGTAACCCTGACAAGAATAGAATATTTCGGGAAGCAAGAAGAAACCCTAAAGCATTGGATATAACCCTAGAAGACAAGTCGGCTAAAGAAATTAATTTAATATTGAGTCTTTAGCCTCCAGAAAGAGAAGTCAGACCAGGAAGCTAAGAAAGAGTAGTATAAATACAGGATGCCAGAGCTCATTTGTACACATACAACTCGCAACTGTAGAAATCTAGTGCGCACTACAGAAATTTAGTGAGTGCGCAAGTATGGAGAGTAACTGCAGTTGCAACTACTGCAACTTGTATTTTCGGTTTTAGGCTTGGACTTTCTCTTGGTTATGGTTTGGACTTTATTCCTTGTGTGCTAGCTCTAGAGTGAGGTACACTACATTGATTGGATATCAGGCCTAGTCTTTTCTTCCAGAATTATTCTCTATCAAGGTTAAGGTGCTCGGGGGTGGCTTCGGCCTATGGTTGGGTGAAAATATTTTTATATTGTCTATGGTGAAATGAACACACCTAATTTTCTAACACAACCATGGTATGGTTGGTTGTAGAGATTGCTGGTGTAATATAGATTTGAATCAAGACCTGCATGTCTGAGATGCTTTAGTCTATGCCCATTCTTTCTCACAGTTGTGAGTCCTGAGAGTCCCAACATGGATATTCTTGAACGGCTACATTGGATCCCTGGAAGGAGATGCACAACCAGATGGATTGTGTGGCAGAGAAGGGGGGGGTCCATTCTCTTGGATTGTGTAGGTCGGGTAGAAGAGAGATGAGTACTTGGATTGTTGTGGGTGATGGGAAGCCTGTGATAGATTGAGAGTTGACTGGTTTGGGAAGCCAAGTAACACTCTAGAACCGTCCTTGTGGATTCATAACCCTGGCTCGGGGGTGACATTATTGTTGAGACTTGGAACAACAATGTCTACCATTGGGTGGAACTTCCTTGGTCCGCAACTATTTAATGTCTTGTTTTAGAAAAGATAAGTGCTCTCTTTTATGGTTATTTACATGTGTATATTTATTTCGTTGTGTATTTAATTATCTATGAATTCCACATCTATAATATACCTTCTTGTTGGTTATTGTTATGCATGTCATATGGTTCATTTCTCTTATGTTTAGCATGAATCTTGATCAATTCATGTGAATATTTCATGCATCCTTGTTATTTAAAGTTAGATCATAGATCGGATTAGTCCAGAAGGGGACTTGAAGTTAGTGTGTCTGACCTATAGGTGGTTGGGTACGTTACATATTGGAATTAGATATCCAGTTTCAACATTGAGGCTAGATGGGCCATGCAAGTGGAAATTGAAGAAAAATGTTCACAGAGAATTGTTGCCGAAATGGCCAAATTTCAAGTTACACAGAGTCCATCAGTGCCAAGAAGGCACTGAGAGCACACCTTAACTGTGTTTGAAATATCATAAGGTGTATCGTTTCGGGAAACCATAATGGTCGTTGATTTGGGGCCACACAGATTTGACCTGGGCCATTAGATCTGTTTGAAAAGGTCTGAGTCATTCATAGCCATCAGATCTAGAAAAGGAGCATGGTGGTTATGCACCGAAGTCCTTCGGACCTCTTCGCTCCAGATGTTTTAAGTTCTTTGTCATAAAAGATGAAAAATCCCCGAAAATCTAGAGTGAATCTATGCCATAGATAAATGAGAGGAGTACCTGATCATTGGATTTGGTAAAGGACAGATTTGGGCCATTGGATCAAGCACAGAATAGGAGAGAAACATAGTGGAGAAGATCAGATCCCAACCGTTAGATCTACGCGTGAGCGAGTGTGATCCATAGATCTCATGACAGTTCAAAGGTTCGACACTTTGGGATAAGCGAGTCCTTAAGCTGTCAAAAAGAAAATCTCCCGAAGTCCCAAACTCCAGAGTAAATTTGGACCATTCATGTTTGGGGATACATGTCCACAAATTAACGATTATTCGCTAATTCAGTGTTCGAGAGTTTTGAACTGTTCTGGTGAGAGATCCTCTAAAGTCCGTAGTTCCAAAGTCTCCAGGTGTCAAAGTGACATGGCATGATGACGCCACCTAGGGTGATGTGGAACCACCTTATACATGCCACATGTCATCTTTTTTTGTGTTTTTCATAGATCTTTTGTGCCAACTATAAATTTACACGTGTCACCCATAGAATGGGCCATGTGTCATCTCTGTATTTTTGCCACGTATCACCCCCTGATGTGTAGTTTCTAATGAGACTCCAGAATTTTGGAGATTCGACATTCAGGGATATGGGAGTGTGTTGTTGCAAAAACCTCCAAAGTGTGAAGATATGGAGAAATTTTCCATTTCAGTGTTTGGGAAATCAAGGTGTGATGTTTTAAGAACCTCCGAAGTCTAAAGCTATGGAGCACCATAGTAAGGATACTTCAAAGAGCCTCTCTGGGAGTTAACCAGTTCAACGTTCCAAGGGAATGATGTGTGCCATAGGAGGAACATACAAAGCCTGAAGTTCATAATTTATGGAGCCCTGAAGCTCCGAAGAAGGGTCTGTTCGGAAGTTCACTAGTTCAACATTAAGGGAAAATGAAGTGTGATGAAGGTGAAACCCCTGAAGCCTGAACTTCTGGAGCCTCGAATTCTCAAAGCTCCAGATAAGTTCTTTTCAACTAAGCGCAGGGTCATAACCATGGTCACACATGATTGAGAGCCGAAGGAAAAAGGGTTAGTGCCTAAAAATTGTTTTAAATAAAAAAAGGGGGCTAGTGACCGGATTTTTTATTTTGAAGAAAGAAAAGCGCTAAGGATTAAACCCGCGGTTTCGAGCCATAGTCACATGGGGAATTGGTTTGAAGGAAGTGTCTGTGAAGAATTGAATTCTATATTGGCTAAGGGATAACATGGAAGTGTTTGATTATACAGACTGATATATATTCTTCATGAATTGAAAGGACCTGTAGCGTTGTCTGGAAAATTTTGTTTATCATATTCTTAATTCTAACAAAATGGTCACTTGCAGATTTTGCATAATTAATGGGTTTAAACATATCATTTTAGAATGCGTATTCAAGAAATAGAAGAAGGAGAGGGAAATTCTAGCCATGATAAATAGGCCAAAGTTTAGAATATCAATTTTGGTAATGCAAAGACAGAATCCAACTAACACAAGGGAAGAGGGGAGAAGAAGCATTGATAGAAACCGTAAAAAGATTGAAAATAGAAGTGTAGATCTACAAAGAAGACAATGAGATATTGATAAGAGAACAAATTCAGATAAATGCTCGAGTGATGCAGACCTTAAATCAGTTGCAAAGGAAAACAAAGAATGGATCAAAACAAGAGGAAGAAGACAAGTATCATGAAAGAAGAGATGATAGGGAAATAGCCAGTTATTCAAGAAGTGCTAGCAGAAATCATAGACATCACTCACCTCCTTACTCGGTAAGAAGGTCTTATGCATTTGAAGACTCCATGGGTAGTCTAGAGGTGTCTCCTATTAGGAACCAAATAAGAATACATGAATTTGACAATTTGCAAGGAGAATTGAGGAAGCTTAAGCCACGATCCTTTGATGGTGAAAGAGAAAGGGAATATGATGTTGAGGTATGGTTTCTTGGACTCAAGAGATATTTTTGATTTCATAACTATTCATCCAACCTAGAAGCCTGAATTTCCACCTACCATTTACATGGGAAAGTTTTTATGTGGTGGCACTAGTTGAAGCAAGTTGATAATATTAATGAGAATAGGATCACTTGGAAGCAGTTCAAGAAGTATTTTCAGAAGGAGTACCTATCAGATCACTTCTATGTCAATAAAATGCAGGATTTCTTTGAAATTAGGCTGGGAAGCGCAACCATGGCATAGTATGATAAGAAATTATTTGGGTTGTTAAAGTATGTAGGGTTCATAAATGATGAGAAGGTGAAAATACAAAGTTTTTTGAGTGGAATGCCAACATTTTATAAAGAAAATATTCAATATAATGAGCCCAAGACCTTGACTAAGACCATTAGGAAGGATAAGTACCTATATGAGCAAGGCCAGGGCAGAGAATCCATGTAGAAATAATAGAAGGATAAGAAGAAGGAGAAGTCTGATCAGTGGAAAAAGGGATTCAAACCTCCTTTCAACAGAAGTGAGCCTAATATGGATCATCGAGACCAATATGCTAAGGATGAATCTAGGAAAGAAGACTTCTTGGGAAAAGAGGGAATACCACCAATCCAATGTTGGGGATGCAAAGAAGATCACATGTACAAGTATTTCCCACATAGAAAGGATAGAGTGAAGACCGTGCATAATATCCAAGAGGCTAAAATAGTAGAAGACATGGGAAGGATTTATGAAACCTTAGATGATCGACAAGCAGAGTACTAATTCAATATGATCTAGGTGGGAGGTAAGATCATAAATCAATATGTTGTTATTTTAATTGTTTCAGGAGAAAGTCATTGTTACATTGATCCTAAATAATGGATAGTTTACGTTTGGAGAAAAGTAAGCTTGCAAAATCAAGTTTGTTTTAGCTAGCTACTGGAACCAAAAGGAGAATCCATGATATGGTCATAGGTTGTTCCATAAGTATTAATGGTGTGAATAATAGTGTTGATATAAATATCATACCATTGGGGTCTTATGATATTCTAATTAGAATGGATTGGTTGGAAAAGCATCATGTTGTCCTAGATTGTCATAACAAGACATTTACATGTCTTTATGAAGGAAAATAGATTACTGTGAAAGGTGTTCTAAGACCCATATCTATAAGAGAGATTTTAGCCTTACAACTAAAGAGGTGTTTCATAAAAGGATGTCAATTATATGCAACCCATGTGGAGGAACCAGAAAAGAAAAAAAGGTCAAGACTTGAAGATTTATCGGTACTACAAGATTTTGAAGATGTGTTCTAATAAATATCAGGTTTGCCACCAAAAAGGGAAATAGATTTCTTTGTTGATTTAGTGCCAGGAGTTTCCCTTGTATAAAAAACACCTTACATAATGAGTATACTAGAGTTAAAAGAATTACAAATGAAGTTGGAAGAATTGTTGAAGAATGGATACATGCATCCAAGTGTTTCACCTTGGGGAGCACCAATACTCTTTCTCAAAAAGAAAGATGGAAATTTGAGGTTGTGTATTGACTTTCGATAGATGAATAAGTCTACTATAAAGAACAAGTATCCTCTACCCAAAATTGATGACCTCTTTGATTAGCTAAGAGGAAAAAATATATTTTCAAATATAGACTTGAGGTCAGGGTACCATCAAGTAAGAATCAAAGAATAAGACATCCATAAGACAACCTTTAGAACCAGGTATGGGTATTATGAATTTGTAGTGGTGCCATTTGGATTGTCCAATGCACTAGCTGTCTTTATGTGCTTAATGAATAGAATATTCAGAAATTAGATGGATAAGTTTGTCATAGTATTCCTGGATGACATACTTTTCTATTCTAATTCAAAGGAAGAGCATGAACATCACCTAAGATGGTATTCCAAGTGTTGAGGGTACATCAGTTGTACGCAAAGATGAGTAAGTGTTATTTTTACCAAGAACGTATCTATTACTTGGGGAACATTATTTCAGAACAAGGTATAACAGTAGACCTAGAGAATATTGAAGCCATTAGAGGATGGACAACTCCCATGAATGTTTCAGAAGCCAGATATTTGATGGGGTTAGATGGTTACTATAGAAGATTTATAGCAAGGTTCTCTAAGGTTTTTCATCCCATCACTTATTTTCAAAAGAAGGGAATTAAATTTTAATGGACATATGAGTGTGAATAGAACTTTAATCTATTGAAGGAATTACTTACTAGTGCACCTATTTTAAATATTTTTGACCCAAATGAAAGTTTTGTGGTATGTACAGATGCATGCAAGGAAGGACTAGTTGGAGTCCTCACTCAAAATGGACATTTCATTGGTTATGAGTCTATAAACCTTAAAGAACATGAGAGGATGTATGCCATGCATGACATGGAACTTGATTCCATTGTTCACGCATTGAAAATGTGGAGGAATTATCTCATGGGGAAGAGATTTGAATTAAGAACTGACCACCATGGTTTGAAATATCTTTTTAAACAACCAAATTTGTATGCCAGGAAAACAATATGGCTAGAATTTTTAAGTGAATGTGACTTTGACATCAATCATATCAAAGGAAAGGAAAATAAAGTTGTCGATGCACTTAGTAGAAGAGTACATTTGATGCATTCCACAACTGTGAGTATGCATCAGTCAGACTTGAAGAGCATAATTTTAGAGGTTGTTGTTACAGATCAACATTACCTACAGGTAAATGAAAGATTACAACAAGAAAAATTACAACAAAAAATGGAAGAGTATGATATGAAGGAATATGCATTACTTATGCATAAAAATAGAGTTTATGTTACTACTAGTTCCAAAGAACTCGGGAATTTGGTATTAAAATAAATGCATAATGTTCCATATGTTGGACATCTTGGTTACCAGAAAAAAATTGCAGCAGTAAGAAGCCAATTATTTTGGCCATGAATGAAAAAGGATGTTGTTGATTACATCGCTAGATGTATGGAATGTCAGAGAGTGAAGTTTGAGCATAGGCACCCAACGGGTTTACTACAACCCTAATCAATTCCAGAGAAGAAATGGGAAGTGGTAACCATTGAATTTATAACAAAATTGCCCAGGACAACAAGACAACATGATTCGATCATGGTAGTGGTTGACAAATTAACAAAGGATTCTCATTTTGTTCCCATAAAAATAACTCATACAACAACTAATATTTCAAAACATTACATGAAAGAGATTGCTAGGGTGCATGGGATACCTAGGAAAATTGTCTTGGACAGAGACATAATGTTTACTTTAAATTTCTGGAGGGGATTATTCAAAGGATTTGGTACAAATATTAACTTTAGCACATCATACCATCCAAAGTCATATGGGTAGATAGAGAGAGTCAACTGAATAATTGAAGACATGTTGAGAATGTATGTGATGGATAAGCCATCCAAGTGGGAAGATTACTTGCACTTGGTTGATTTTTCCTATAATAATGGGTATCAAGCTTCATTGAAAATGAGCCCATTTGAAGATTTGCATGGTAGGAAATGCAATACTCCAGTGATTTGGGAAAACATAACAAATCGAGTGGTAATTGGGCCAGAATTGCTCAAGGATATGGAAGACTAGATGGTTAAGATTAAGCATAATTTAAAGGCAACACAAGATAGACATAAATTTGATGTAGATAATAATAGGACAACTAGAGAATTTAAAGTGGGGCAACATGTTCTTTTAAAAGTGAAGCCCAAGAAGAGCTCTTTGAATTTGGGTAGTTTCAGAAAGCTAGGAACCATATTCTGTGGTCCATTTGAGATATTGGACACAATAGGGTCAGTTGCATACATGCTTGCATTTCCTACTTCCATGAATGTCCATAATGTATTTCATGTCTCTTTGCTAAAAAAATGTGTACATGATCCTAACCATGTTATTGATTGGAATTTGACTCAAGTAGAGACAAAGAGATAATTTTAGGTCCAGCCAACACAAATATTGGATAGAAAAGTCAAAATGCCTCGGAATCGAGTTATGGCGTTGGTAAAAGTCCAGTGGACCCGCTACGGTCCTGAAGATGCTACCTAGGAGAATGAAGATGCCATGCGGGCAGAGTAGCTGCAAAATTTTTGAATATTTTTTTAGATTTTGTTCTTTGTTTTGTATATGCATTGAGGACAATGACAAAATAAGGGGGAGGGGATGTAACACCCTTGGTTTTAGGCCCTGTATTAAATAATGTATTTTCATAAGTTATGAAAGGATAGAGTTCTTATACAATTGAAATAGTCCAATGTGCCTAGGAAATGTAATTTTTTTATCATTATTAATAATAAATACATCGTTGGCTGCAAGATAGTCAATGACAAAAGAGATAGGGGGATGTTATTCCACAAGAGGGGGATTAAGGGGATAAGTAATTATTTTATATTTTATTTACCCATTTTGGTTAATGGAGAATAAAAATCACATGAGATTCTTGGGAGGAAGTCCAGGTGGTTCCTTGATTCCAAGAATTACATAAACCCATCTTTGGTCTAGGGTGGGGGTTCTCACTCCTACTCTCATTATTTTCCTTCTATTGGTTTCTTCATTCATTCACACATTTTTCACTCATGCACTCATTTGCCCAATTTCTCATTGTTGACACCTTTCATTGGGATTTCACTCCATTCATTCTTTCACCCACTCATCTTTCCTCATTCGTGTCTTAGCTTGGGAAAGGAAAATGAACTTTTGAAGAACAACCATGGTATGGTAGGGTGTAGAGAATGTTGGTGTAATCCATCCATGAATCAATACCTCCATGTCTGAGATGCTTTGGTATGTGCCCAGCCTTTCTTACAGCTGTGAGTCTTGAGAGTCCCAACATGGATATTCTGGACCAGATGCACTAGATCCCTAGAAGGAGATGGACAGCCTAAGGGTTTGTGTAGAAGAGAAGGGGGGGTCCATTATCTTGGGTTGTGCAAATCGGGTAGAAGAGAGTTGGGTACTTGCATTGTTGTGGGTGTTGGGAAGCCTATGAGAGATTGAGTGTTGACTGGTTTGGGAAGCCGAGTGACCCTCTGGAACCATCCTTGTGGATTCATAGCCTTGGCTCGAGGATGAAATTTCTATTAAGACTTGGAAAAACAATGTCTATGGTTGGGTGGAACGTCCTTGGTCTGTATCCAATTGGTGTATTGTTTTAGAAAAGATAAGTGCTCTCATTTATGGTTATTTACCTGTGTATATTTATTTCGCTGTATTTAATTATCTATGAATTTTGCATCTATAATATGCATGCTTGTTGGTTATTGTCGTGCATGTCATATGGTTCATTTCTTTTATGTTTAGAATGAATCTTGATCAATGCATGTGAATATTTCATGCATCCTTGTTATTTAAAGTTAGATCATAGGTCTGATTAGTCCATAACAGGACTTGAAGTTAGTGTGCCCGACCTGTAGGTGGATGGGTACATTACAAGAGTGGACCTTAAAAATATTAAATCTATGATGGAATGACCAATTCACAAAACCTTAAATAATCTTAGAGGATTCTCATGATTGATGGGCTAATACCGCAAGTTTATCAAGACTTATGATAAAACAAACTCCAGTCCTGGCCATAGATAACTTCAAAGAAACCTTTATTGTGTAGTTTGATGCCTAAGGGGATAACATTGGTGCAGTTTTGTTGCAACAAGGAAGGCCCCATCACAACAAAAGCCACCAAATTCAAGTAAAAAAATTACTCAAACATATTTGTGAAAATGAAATGTTGGCCATATTGCATGCATATAAGAAATGATGCCCCTACATAATAGGAAGAAACTTCAAGGTAAAAAAAGATCATGATAGTTTGAATTTCTACTTGGAACAATGATTATCGTCATAAGAGAAACAAAAATGGGTTACAAAGATGCCAATTTATGACTTTGAAATTTATTACAAAAAATAAAAACAAAATGTAGTGGAAAATTCACTTTCAAGGAAAAATCAAGACACATAGATCTTACTTTGTGTTATTTCCATTCCAAACTATAATTGGTTGGAAAAATCAAGGATAGAATGGAAGCAATATCAAAATATATGCAATATAGTTCAACAACTCTAAGAGTACCCAAGTCCATTAGATATTTTTTTGTGGAAGAATGATTCATTGTGGTATCATAATCGCCAATGTTTATATAATAATTCCCAACTCAAACAAAAGGTCCTTTTGGAACTGCATACTTCTCCTATAGGAGTACATTCAGGGTTTTTGAAAACTTACCATAGGATCAAGAAGTATTTTTTCTAGGAAGGTCTTAAAACCGATGTTTGAAAGTTTGTGGTTGAATGTTTTGTTTTCCAACAAAATAAGGGAGATACAATAAATCCCCCATGTCTCCTACAACCAATATCCATACCAAATAAACATTGAGAAGAGGTCCCAATGGATTTTATTACAAGTCCACCCATGTCCAAAAGAAATAATGCCATCATGGTAGGGGTGGTTCAACTCACAAAATATGGTCATTTTCTCTCTCTTTCTCATTTGTTTAAACAAGGTATAGTAGCTACATCATTCATTGAAATAATTCAAAAGCTACAGGGAATCCCAAATATTATTGTAAGTGATAGAGATGCAATTTTCAGTGGTAATTTTTGGATTGAATTATTTTCTTATTTGGGTACTCAATTGGCTCACATATCCTCTTACCATCCTAAATCCAATGGGAAAACTAATATTTTGAATAAATGTTTAGAAGTGTATCTTAATTTCTTTTCATATGATAAAAAAACACATTGTGTCAAGTGGTTTCCCTTGGAAGAATGGTGGTACAACACATCCTTCGATACTTCAAAACAAATGTCCCTATTTATGGGACTTTATGGATATCATCATCCATCCATCACATCACCCTTGAGAGGTAAAGTGAGGGTTCAAGTAGTGGAGGAACACATAGAGCACCAACAACAGGTTCTCAAACTATTGGAGGAGAACTCGGTTACAATGAAAAATAGGATGGAACAAGTAGATCAACATTGCAGTGAAAGGGACTTTGAAGTGGAGGGTTCAATATTTATGATGTCACAACCATACAATAAATGTACCTGAAGTAACAAATGTCCCTATGAGGTGTTGCATAGGATTGGAAGTATGGATTACAAATTGGATGTTCCTCTGTCTTCACATGTGCATCCAATGTTTCATATTAATTTATTAAAGAAGACAATTGGTGACAAGATTGTTGTAGGAAAATCTCCCTGCGGACAGGTAGATCGCCTCTAAGAGCTTGACCTTAACCCTAGACAGAAAAATGCTTAACGTGGACACTGACTTCCTTTCAAATCTATCTAAACTAATACATGAGAAGGAAGGATAAAAAAAGTACCTCTTTATCGACGTTTGTCCCTGCATGCTCCGAGTTGCGCTCCAATCCTTTGCTCCTCGCTGAGTTCTGCAGACAAACAAGATACGACCACTTCCTACTCTATTGATATTAGCTTGAAAACAGATCTATCAATTAATGATAAGTTCATGTAACATCAGACACAAACTAGAAAGAAACAGGCCAAGCGTGTCATATTGATGAGAATAACGACAACAGTACTTACAATCGTAGATGCGAATGCGACAGCTTCGTCAAGTCCCCTTCGTCTAACCCTTGCCCGAAAGATCCACAACCTGGCTGATAGCAGCTTCACTGATCACTTCTCCTTTGCCTGACTGTGTGTCTCCTATGAGATCATAGGTTTCATGCTAGCAATTATTTCCCCTTTCCAGCATCATAGAGCTTGCTTATATAGGTTAAGAGGAGCTTAACCTCTTGAGTTATGTTTAGAACAAGTTGGGAACCTCCTCCTTAGATCAGGGATCTCTTGATGAAACCAATAATTCGAGTACAAATGCCTCCTAATCTTGAAAGATCCTTTCCTTATTCTCCTCACCGGGCTAACAACTAACCCAGATTAGGGAGCGCTCCTTCAAAAGGGGCATCAGAACGCTAGAACGCTCCCAGAGAAGCTTAAGGGGAGCGCCACTGCTTCAAAAGTGGGAAGCGCTCCTTCAGAGGGGTGAGGAAGCGTTATAACGCTCCCTGAGGCCTTATAGAGGAGCGCCAGCGCTCCTAAGGCTGTTTCAGGGGAGCGTTCACCCTCAAAATTCTTGATTGAAAGCCCTTTTCAGGTGTTAAGAGTTGTTTGACTCTAGTGAACCAGTTCTCCTTCTTCAAACCAAGTACATAAGATGTTTTAAGTGTCTCCTTAGTGTCGTCATTATGGCAGTATGATTTAACAACATTTGCGACACTTGTAACCAACTTGCGACACTTGCGACACTTGTAATCAACTTGGTTCAGACGAATACGATAGAAACGACATCGAAGAAACATTGCCCGCAAGTGACCAATGTGATCAGGTCGGTTGGATGAATGGGCGGGTAAATCATCAAGGTAAGGTTCCGCGATATGCTTGATGTCGTGGAAAGCGTACGACATGGTGCACTGGAAAGTAGCACCAGCATTTTTAAGGCCAAACGGTAGCTTTCGGTAGGCAAAAGTTCCCTAAGGGAAGATGAAGGTTGTCTTATGTTGATCAGTAGGTAAGATTTCAATCTGGTTATATCCAGAAAATCCATCCATGAAAGAGAAGATTATGCTTCCTGCGCAATTATCGATGATTTGATCGATGAAAGGCGTAGGGTAGTTGTCCTTGGGACAAGCTTTGTTGAGATCTCGTTAATCGATGCAAACATGGATGGTCCCTTGTTTTTTGGCAACCGGAACGAGGTTGGAGACCCATTCTGTCAAAGGGACGGGATAGATGAAGCCGGATTTTAGAAGTTTTTCAACTTCTGCCTTTATAGCTGCCATTTTCTTGGGGTGAACCGGGCGGAGTTTCTGTCGAACCAGTTTTGCGTCAGGGTAAGTCTTGATTTCATGTATGATGATTGTAGGGTCAATCCTTGGCATTTCCTCGTAGCTCCATGTGAAGACATCGCAGAATTACTTGAACAAAGCGGTGTAAGAAACCACTTCGTCGGGCGTGCAATTAGCACCAAGATTAATGTTTTCTACGACACCTTCTTTGACTGAAATGTCAATTGTGATTGTAGTAGAGATGTTACCCATGTTCCCCTCAGAGAAAGTATCTTGTGTGAGGATAGGGGATTGTGGAGCATCGGTAACATCGGAGGGGAAGACAGATCGTATGTCTTGCACTTCTTCCAAAGGCGGAAGAAAAGAGGATCAATGGTGGTTATCATCCCAGGGTAAATCGTCAATGCTGAGCATTTCCATAATGGATTCGTCCGAAGGAAAAATGTGGGAAATGTAATCAACGACGGATGATAGGGAATCCAACCACGAGGGCACCAAGTAAGCATCAGGTGCCAATGAATGTGAATTGTTGGGAGAGGGAGAGGTAGATTGGATAGCTACGTATGCAGCCTCGGCTGGGCTGAGTGGCATGGTGTCACTGAGCACATCGAATTCCAAAGGACTAGGTACAATCCAAGGATCAGATGA
>ML780226.1:31082-58137 GCA_009831015.1 Picea engelmannii | reverse complement strand
TAGGAAAATCTCCCTGCGAACAGGTAGATCGCCTCTAAGAGCTTGACCTTAACCCTAGACAGAAAAATGATTAACGTGGACACTGACTTCCTTTCAAATCTATCTAAATTAATACATGAGAAGGAAGGATAACATAAGTACCTCTTTATCGACGTTTGTCCCTGCACGCTCCGAGTTGCGCTCCAATCCTTTGCTCCTCGCTGAGTTCTGCAAACAAACAAGATATGACCACTTCCTACTCTATTGATATTAGCTTGAAAACAGATCTATCAATTAATGATAAGTTCATGTAACATCAGACACAAACTAGAAAGAAATAGGCCAAGCGTGTCATATTGATGAGAATAATGACAACAGTACTTACAATCGTAGATGCGAATGCGACAGCTTCGTCAAGTCCCCTTCGTCTAACCCTTGCTTGAAATATCCACAACCTGGTTGACAGCAGCTTCACTGATCACTTCTCCTTTGGCTGACTGTGTGTCTCCTATGAGATCATAGGTTTCATGCTAGCAATTCTTTCCCCTTTCCACCATCATAGAGCTTTCTTATATAGGCTAAGAGGAGCTTAACCTCTTGAGTTATGTTTAGAACAAGTTGGGAACCTCCTCCTTAGATCAGGGATTTCTTGATGAAACCAAGAATTCGAGTACAACTGCCTCCTAATCTCGAAATATCCTTTCCTTATTCTCCTCATCGGGCTAACAACTGACCCAGATTAGGGAGCACTCCTTCAAAAGGGGCATCAGAGCGCTAGAACGCTCCCAGAGAAGCTTAAGGGGAGCGCCGACACTTCAAAAGTGGGCAGCGCTCCTTCAGACGGGTGAGGAAGCATTATAACGCTACCTGAGGCCTTATAGGGGAGCGCCAGCGCTCCTAAGGCTGTTTCAGAGGAGCGTTCACCCTCAAAACTCTTGATTGAAAGCCCTTTTCAGGTGTTAAGAGTTGTTTGACTCTAGTGAACCAGTTCTCCTTCTTCAGACCAAGTACATAAGATGTTTGAAGTGTCTCCTTAGTGTCGTCATTATGGTAGTATGATTCAACAACATTTGCGACACTTGTAACCAACTTGCGACACTTGTGAAAGTTGTAAAGAAGTTGCGACACTTACGACAATTGAGAGGAATATGCGACACTTATCCAGTTGAGTAATTTTGATGTGTAACAAAGATTCCAATTCAAACTATTTTACCAGATATTAAAACAAGAATCAAGCAACTAGAAAATTGAGAAAATACATAGTACCTGACCAAGTGGAAGAACCTACTAGTAGAAGAGGCAACATGGGAAGATGAGTTATTCATGTAGAAACATCCAAAACTCATTAGGTGTTTATGGAAACACTAGTTTTAAGGGGAAGACCGTGTTAATCCCTAGATATTGAGTGACAACATTTCTATTTTTATATTAGCGTTGTCATGTTCTATAAATTGTCACGGATATTCCACTGGAACAATTCATCATGACATATCTGATAAATAAAATTTAAATCTACAGTATGAAGGTTAAATTCATTTAGATTCCAGAATCTTTAGTTATTGATTTTATGTTTGTGCATGAAATATTTGAAATGTGAAAAATACAGAACAATAGAATAAAATCACACATCATCCACAAAATAACACAATTTTTTTCTCTAGGAAACCCTTATAGGAGAAAGCCCAAGTAGAAGGTGAGGTTTATTTTCTCTCTTTTCTCTAGTATGTAAATAATGCAAGTACAAAGGAGAGGGAACTCTCTATGGATTCACCTAAGACTTGTGGCCAATTATCCTACTACAAAGCATTAATTCCCTCTATTATCCTCTCAAATGTTTTCACTCCTAGTTGATCTTCGCTTCTATTGAAAAAAATACAATAACATAAAATGGAACCCCTTCTCCTCCTAGTGTCTTAGTATTTAAATCAGCTCGATAGCTATCTAGGGTTAGGGTTTTGACTTCTTCAACCCTTGATTGTGATAAGGTTTTGTACCTTATAGAATATTATTGCAAGTACTTGCATGGATAACCCTATATGATTGGGTAATGAGGGTTGACGTGGCATCCTCTATACCATGGTGGTCAACACAATAGTTCAACCTACGAGAGGCATAAATTTTTCATACAATATCCAATTGATGTTATTTTTGCACCATTGAAAAGGTCTTAATGTGTGGAATAGTTACATGGTGTCCAATATACCATTAGGAAATATTTTACCCCCCAAAATTCCATTTGATTCCACAAAATGTATGCATAAGGTTACAAACCCCAATTTTACAAACTGAGACCTGTCATTAAAATGACCTTGCAAGTTGAGTCCTCCAAGTTTTTCTAGTTTGAAAGAATCAAGATAGATGAAAAATAATATAATGATCTAATCCAGATCATACCTCCTTATTTAAGGACAATTTCGGTCCCAAAAATATTTACTAAATTAGGTGAGGAAATATTTCTTGTACCCGAGTCTCCCTAGAGTACCACTTTTCTTTTCTTGGAAGCTGTCCTTTCATCCCAATATACAAAAATTCATGTTTACCTTGTCTTGTAGTTATAGACCTCTTTCTAAAAACTGGGTCCTCTACCAATTCTACCAGAGAATCTGATGTTAAGTTCTCTATGGAAGTTACAACCTACTCCTCCTCTCGATACAACATGGAAGGGTCATAGAGTTTGAGATTCTCCACATTTACTAAAGAGTAAATGTGCATGTATGAGGGGAGACTGAATATGTAGGCGTTATCTCCCACCTTTTCTAATACTTCAAAAGGACCATACCACAATTCCTTCATATTTTTAATAGGACCCTGTAGTATTTCCTTATTTACCTATAACTATACTCTGTCTCCCACTCTGAATGTTCTCTCTATTATGTGTTGGTCATGCATAACCTTCTACTTTTCTTGCAACTTATTCATCGTATATTGTACTTGAAAATGGATCTAGTTGACATTCTCAACATATTTTTTTTTCTTTTAATGCATCTCCAACGAGGTCCTCGATCACTCCTCCTTGATATCCATATACAACATCTAAGGGTGGAGGTGGAAAATATCCAAATCAAGTTTCAAAAGTCGACTTACCAATATAAATGTGGATTTCTCTATTATAATAATGTTGTATATAGATCAAAATTTCATCCCAAGTATTCGTATGATTTTGATTGTAACCCCTCAAAAGCAACACCAAAGTCTTGTTGACTACTTCTACCTTCCCATATTTTTATGGATAGAATGTTGTATATCTCTTCAAGTTAGTGTCCATCTTCTCCCACAATGTAATCCAAATTTCAATGAGAAATATGGTATCCCTATCTAAGATTATGCTCCTTGGTACTCCAAAGTGCACCCAGACCTGTTCAAAGAACTTATTTGTTTCTTTTTTTCCATTGATGTTATTTTTACAATGAATGAGAATGCACATCTTGTTGAACCTGTCAACCACCACAAATATATAGTCATGTCCCTTCCTGGTTGTTGGTAACCCTCCCAAAAAATCCATGGAAATGATTTCCCAAGGTTGAGTAGGTACAGGGAAGGGATAGTATAGGCCTTGCTTCCTGTTGCTGGGATTGTTGGTACAACAAATTATACATCCTCTAATATATTTTACTACATATTATTGTGTTTTGTGCTAGTACACATACCTCTTTAAATTGGAAAGTATATTTCCAATTCGAAAATGTCCTGCAACCTTAGAGATGTGAGCATCTCTAATAAGATGCAATCGTTCACCTTTAGGGACATAGAGATTGTCGAGCTTGTAGAGTAAATCATTTTGGAAATGATAGTTATGCTTGATGTCATCTTATTCCATATGAATTTGTCCTTGTAGCTACTAAAACACCTCCTCTAAGTCCTCATGTTTTTTGTATGCCTCTTTGTATACAACATAGCTAAAAGTTTCCATGTGCATCAAAGTTCCCAAAGATGTAGTATTTGATGTAGTTGGACTTGAAAGAATGTCTTCCAACTTTTTTGTGTTTCCCTTCTTATACTTTCTGACTAGATGAAATTTTTTTAAGAACCCCATCCATTTGTTGTTCCTCATTTGTTATAACTTATTGTAGGATTGTAAATACTAGAGTGGTTGGTGATCTGTGTGGATGATGGTCTTCTTGCCCATGAAATAGTGCTTTCACTACATATCTCTCCTTTTCATAGCTAGGTTAGTAGAGGATTGCTCCATGAAATACTTTAGAATAATAGAAAACATGTTTTCCTCCCTACATCAATATTTCTCCCATGATATACCCACTTGCATCTGTCTCCACTTCGAAGAGATTCTACAAGTTTGGTAGTGAAAACACCGATGTTTCACTGACCTTTCTTTGTATCTCATCAAAGGAATCATATTGATTCTTCCCCCACTGGAAACTCTTTCTTCCCACTGCTATTGCATAGAGTGGTGTAGATACCATTGAAAATTAATCTATGAAGTTCCACAAGTACTGTGTTTCCCCAACAAATCTCCTAACTTATGTGAAATTTGTAGGAATTGGCCATTTCACGATGGTCTCCATATTTGTGGGATTTATCTCGAGCTTGCCTCCATTGATTAAAAAAACCTAGATACACTAAATAATATTGAGAAAACTCACATTTCTTGAGATTGTCCAACATTTGGTTCTTCTTCAGGGCCTCTAACACCTACATAAAATGTGAGATGTGCTCCTCGAAGGTAGCACTATAAACCAATATATCATCCAAATATGAAATAACGAATGAATATAGATAAGGGCATACAAATCATTCATTAGTCTCATAAATGCATCTGGTGTTGTTTCATAAACTTAATGACATAACCAACAACTCATACAAACCTTTCCTTGTCTTGAAGGAAATATTCTAGGTATCTTCTTCTTTGACTCGTACCTAGTGATATCCTGATTTGAAATCCATCTTGGTGAGGTACTTGGTCGCTGTAGCTCATCCAACATATCATTGATCCTGGGAAGAGGGTACCTATTATTTAGTGTAATATTTTTCAATGATCTGTAATTGATACACATTTTCCAATTCCCATCCTTACTGGGAACAATTATGATGGGTGACACACAAGGTGAGATACTTGGTCAAATCACACCTACTCCAACAATTTTTGCAACTGCTTCATTACTTAGTTTTCTTCTAGAACAAAATGTCTATATGGGCCAATATTATGCAAAGTGGAGTCTCGCAATAATTGGATTTTTTCCTCCACTTCCCTCTTGGTCATATCCCTTTAGGCACTTGGAACACTCCCATGTGTTCCTTTAGAAACTCCTAGAATTCATTTTTATACTCCTTATTACATTGTTCCAAGTATGTCTTTACTATTAATGACTCTTCACTAGATTGATTTTCCCTTATGAAAAGTAAAACATATTTCTTACTGGAACTAATCAACTTCTTGTCTTGGTTATCACTTACTAGTGAGATCTTCGACTTTCCTTTATGTGCATTGATGATGCAGGGCTTTCCATCCTCTATTAGTCAATATTTCTTGGCTTTCTCCATGAAGATTCCATCTCTCATATACATGTAGGGTCATCCAAACACTAATCCACATACATCAAGGGGTACTACATCCAATTCCACTTCATCAATAAATCAACACTTATAGAAAATTTAATCTTACACTATTTCATTACCTTGATATATGCATCATTGTTTATCCATCCCAGTGGATATGGGATAGGATGATTGTGAACCTCCAATCCAATCTTTTTTACTAGATCCATTGTTATGATATTAGCCTATGAACCATAGTCAAACAAAGCATATATCTTGTTCTTCCTGAACTAAATATTGATGTGGAAGAGATTGGTCATCTCCTCTCTTCCCGGTGATGAAGTATACTCATATTCACATCCTTCTGCATTGATGTGCATAAAATCTTCTCAACCAAATCTTAGCTACTTTCAACTTGATTGTTCAAATATATGGATAGAATATTGTTTTTTAATTCCTTCTTGTGGTTCTTCATGTTCAACTCTAGATGTAGTTTCCAACACTTTTCCTCAATGTGGCCATCAATATTGCAATGGTTTCAATGGTTGTTCGGGTCCTTGCACTAATGTGTAGTATTTTTTATCTTCTTATCCTTTCCCCCTTTCCACTTCTTCTTCCTCTCCTTGGAAGCTTCTTGGTGCTCTTTCTGCTTGGAATTGTTTGGCTTCCCTTTCTTGTGGCCTATGTTTTCTAGATATTGTGCCTATACACATGCCTTGTCCACTATCCTTGGATTGAAAAATAATCGGTTACTTTCATAGATGGCTATGTAGATTCCCCATATACTTGAGGAGTACATCTATGTTCTTGGGAGAGATACCCAAAATAATGGCCATGTTTTTGAACTCAGTGGTGTACTCCTATACACTTTTCCTTTGATTCTAACTAAAGTAGTGCCACTCGATCCATTCGTCTTCTACATACCCTATATGATAGAACTAGGACTTAATGAGGGTATTGAAATTATCCCACTTAGTTACTGGTGGGTCACCCTCCAACCTAAGTGTCTCTATGTGACTTCCCAACCAAGTTAAATTATGGCCCTCTAAGTTTAGTTTTAAAAATTATATCTTTTATTCTTCATCTATATGGTGAATGTTAAAATAAACTTCTAGTTGTTGCAACCAATGATTCGGTTTTAATGGATCGATATAACCATGGTATGGTTTCATGTCCACATTCACTTCCATATTGAATAGGGATTGTGAAGGGTTTATGGCACTAAAGATCAACTAGTCTTTCTCAAGTTATTTCTATGACTCCTTTTTTGGGTCTTTGTTATCTACTAATTTCCTATCCAATCCAATCTATGAGTTTGAGCCTTCAACTTCTCTGAATGGTGTGAGATTTATTGCTAGATTTTAAATGAGGAGGGACATATTGGGAGATATGTCAACGAATTTTTCCTCTAGTCTCAAAAATCTCTCCTCTACCATATCTCAGGGGTTTTTATGAACAAAATTGATAGCCATGGATAGGGTTCAATAAATTTATTCTTAAAGCGATTTATGGATCCCTGCAACTTTCCACAAATACCCCAAGAAAACTTGCTATGATACCAATATGATCTATAAACTGTGACATATATTCCACTAGAATAGTTCATCACAACATATATGATAAATAAACTGAAATGTACACAATGAAGGTTAAATTCCTTTAGATTCTATAATCTTTAGTTACTGATTTTTTGCTTATACATGAAATATATTAAATGAAAAAAATAGAGAATAGTAAATAAAATAACACATGTAATGTCCCCCAACTTAACCAAGGAACATTACTACGTGGGAAAACACATAAAATGAAATTTACTTTTGTTAAAAAATTCTTATAGCTTACCATCTCTGATTTAAACACATTTTTCAACCAAATTATGATACCCATAATTATATGCAACTACATCATTATAAACAAGAATTTATGAAACTGATAAAACATCTATAAAAACATATAAAACCATTGTCATTTACGAAGTAAATGCACAACAATTACATTCATGGAATAACTCGACAAAATGGATAAGCACTTATCTTTAAAAGAGAATTTGTGCGACCAACTATTTGGGAAGGACATTCCACCCAACCATAGTTGTGTTGTTCCAAATATCAATAGAAATTCACCCCAAGATAGGGCTAGGAGTCCACAAAATAAGGGTGCCTCTCATAGTCTGTCATATCTCAATATCACACAACCCACTAATTTTCTCCTACATCTATCCTAAATTCGCTCCAGCTCTTTTCCTCTTGACCTTCCCAACCCAATGAATTCACCCCTTCATTTATATTAGTCCATCGGGACTCCCATTCATTTATCAGGGTCTCTATCGCACAGGTACCTAGGAATAACTTAGATGGGAACTCACTGCTAGGAAAAACTACCAACAAACCAACAACAAAAACTTGTTGATATAGTGCAACTCACCCAGTGATACAGATTTATGAGAAGAACAAAAGGAATAACATATCGAATACAATAATATAGAGATATGGAGAAAATAAAAATATATCCAATGAACAATAACTTCTATAGAATAAATAAGATAGGTTGAAACTGTAAAACTATAGAACTAAAAACAACTTTCTCAAATGGTGGCAGATATCTATGAGAAGAGAGGTGGTTGTTATGCACATCTGTCTTATCAAAATGATTACAATGAGGCTGTAGAGGCATTTGTAACATTACTCATGAATTCCAAAACCCTATACATCCAAAAACCTAACCTTGGGAGATGAAACACCAAAAGTTATGTGGGCCCCAATGGGTAATTTAATACCTCAACTTCCCAGGGTCGTAACTTTTTCATACAACCTCCATTTTAGGCGTGTGATATCCCGTTGGAAAGATATTTTCGATAACTACAAATTATGTTTCCAAACTCTGACTTTGTCTATAGTTTGAATATGACAAGCCAAAAACACACTGTTTAGGGCCCCAAAATAGACCTGGAAGTACATAAAGTTGTATTGACATGAAAAATTCCAAAATAAGGTGGTTGGATTAGGTGGGCAGCCACCAATATCCACCTGCAAGATGTGTAGGGCTTCATACAACCTAGAAAGTGTAGAATCCACAATTACAAAATAATTACAAAAGAACGTGTTGAACTAACAACTGTCAAGAGGAGCCAGTTGGAATAGGTGGGCGACCACCAATATCCACCTGGATAAGTCCTCCCCCCTTAGGAAGAAATGTTGTCCATTGCATTGAGTTCCCCCATTAGGTAAGGAAATTTTTGTTGAATTTGGCCCCAGGTGAGCCACTTGTCTTGGTGTAGGAGTTTCCTTGCCTTAAAAACCCGATAAAGTTGGAACCTCTACTGGTGAGTTCCCTTGACGTGTGTGTCCACTATCTGATCAGTGGATTGTTATTCCATGCAGTCAAGGTTGAGCTCTATTGGTGTCAATTGTTCTATGATATTTGAGATGTCCCATAATGGTGGAAAATATGGTCGAAGGAGGTCCACATTGAACATTGGGTGAAAACCAAGGAATGGTGGAGTGTTGAGCTCAAAATCATTGCTACCCACATCCTTGGTGATATTTTAAGGCCCATAGCGAAGTGGGTGGAGATTTTGATGGGGTCCTATAAGGTTCTCTTTCTGCAAATGTAACCAGACTTTATCTCCCACCTTAAACTGGTGCGGTACTCAGTGTTAATCATGTTGTTGCATGTACCTAGCATTGGCTTTCTTCAAAATATCATGGACCTATTGGAGGATGTGTTGAATATTCTTAATGAATCTACTGGCTTTGTTGGCCTTAGACTGAACATGGGAAGATTCTTCCTATGTGGTTTCAAGTGATAATGAAACATCAATGGGACCCAAGGGTTGGAATCCCAGCCCCACCTAAAATGGACTAGTGCAACATCAATGGGACATGTTGTAGCTATGTTGAAAATAGGGAATACTCATCCCATGTAAGTGGATTCTTAGAGTTGTACATGTGCAAGATGTGCACAATCATTCGATTGACAGCCTCTATCTAGCCATTGGTTTGAGGGTGGAAAGTAGTGGATTTAGTGAGCTTGGTGTCCAATAGTGACTAGAGACTTGACCAAAATGTGTTGAGGAACTTGTTTTCCTGATCTAAGGTGATGGTATTTGGTATCCCAAAATGGACCCACACCCATTCGAAGAAGATCTTGGAAGTACCTGTCATTGTGATGTTGTTCTTGTAGGATGTGATAATGGCCATCTTGGAAAACCGATCAACCACCAAAAATACACAATCATTGTCGTGCTTGGTGGATAGAAGGCCAGACATGTAATCCATAGAGATGGATTCCTAAGGCCTATCGGGAGTAGGAAGAGGGGTGTATAATACTTTTTTCTTGATGGATGGCTTGTAAATGGCACAAGCGGTGTAATATCTGTTATACTTTTTGAAGTCTTGTCAAAGTTTTGGCTAATAAAAATGTTTCTATAGAATGACCACAGTTTTCTCCACGCCAAAATGTCCTACCATCAGACTGTAGTGAGCCTCCCAAATCATCTTTTCACACTCGCTTGTGGGAACATAGAGGTGGCCCAAATGGCATAACAGTCCATCGTGGATGTGAAAATTGGTGACCTTCACTCCTGTACCCAAGAGATGACAGGTGGTGACAAAATCAGGGTCACACTGATAAAGTTGGGGCCACTCAGATGCCTCATTCCCACAGGAATGGAGTACTATGATGAGTGAAACAATGGGAGGGAAACTGAGGCAGTCAACAAAACGATTTGTATTCCATGTTTTATACTTAATTTTGAGATGGAATTTTTGTAGGTATGTGGACCACTTTTGAGGGTGGTCATTCTTAAACTTCCCCAATGTCTGTATGAACTACATAATCTTGTGATCAGTGTGGATGATTGTCTACTTTCCCATAATGTAATGTTTCCATTGATGACAAGATTGCACAATGGAATACATTTCCTTGTCATAGGTGGGGTATTTTCAAACAATATATGAGAGTGTCTCACTATGGTATGCTAGTGGATGACCATGTTGAGTGAGAAATGTGCCTACAACATAGTCAGAGGCATCAATATCAATCTCGAACGATTGTTGCAGATCAGGTGAGGAGAGTAATGGAGTTGAGAAAAAGTGATGCTTTAGATCATCAAATGCTTGTTTTTGTGCCCTCCCTCATGTAAAACTTTCCTTGCCAATACCCTTGGTTACTTTGTTGAGGGACCATGCAATATGGGAGAATCCAAACATGAAACTTCAGTAGAAGTTGGAAAGTCCCAAGAAGCTCTGAAACTTGATTAGTGTGGTCAGGGATGACCAGTCACAAATGAATTGGATATTATCTAGATCCACATGTACTCCTTACTCATCAACAATGTATCCCAAGTATTGGACCATTTTCATGCCAAAGGGGCATTTTTCCAAGTTGGCATATAGATTGTGCTACTGTAGAGTGCCCAAAACCTGTTGAATATGTTGCATGTGCTCCTCCCAAGTTATGTTGAAGATGAGGATCTCATCCATATATACCACCACAAAAGAGTTGTTGAAGTGCCTCAATACATCATCCATCAATGTCATGAAATTTGTTGGTGCATTTGTTAATCTAATAGGCATGACCAACCATTCTAAGAGACCTTCTTTAGATTTGAAAGTTGTCTTCCATACATCAGTTGGTTCGATGGGAACCTGGTGGTAGCCAGACTTTAGGTCAATCTTGTTAAAGAACTTTTCCCTCTTGAGTTGGTCAAGAAGGTCATCAATTCGGGGAATTGGGTATCAGTTCTGAACTGTGATTTTGTTTAATGCTCCATAATCAATGCAAAGTCACCAGGTCCCCTCTTTCTTCTGCACCAACACAATCAGTCTTTCACAAGGGGATGATCTGGGTTGTATGTGCCCCTTTTGAAGCATCTCTTGGATCTAGCACTTGATTTCATTATTTTCCATCAGTGAGTGATGATAGATTGGTCCATTCGACAGTTGTGCACCAGGGGTTAGATCAATTGGGTGATTGACTTGGCAGTGCGTCGGTACCCCGGTGGGTGAGGATAAGATGTATTTGTAATCTTCCACGATCCCATCTGCTTTCTTCTGATGTAAAGAGAGGCTCTGTGTAGAGGTCAAAAATGTGGTGGGGACCTTCTACTTACTACGAGCACGGATCACAAAGAAGACAAACTTCCTGGTCTGTGAAATGACCTTACTACATTGCTTATCAGATATTAAATAAATAGAGGTAGGAGGGAATACCTATGGTATCCTGTACAATTGTCTACCCAAATTAATAATAACACAGAGATACAAAGAACAAAAAAATATATCCAGTGAACAATAACTTCTATTGGATAAATAAAATAGGTTGAAACTGTAAAACTGCAGAACTGAAAACAACTTGCTTGAATGGTGGTATCTATCTCTGAGAAGAGATGTGGCTTCTACAAGCATACGTCTGAGAAGAATGATTACAATGAGGCTCTAGAGGCATTTTTAACATTACTCATGAATTCCAAAACCCTAGACATCCAAAAACCTAACCCTAGGAGATGAAATGACAAAAGTTATGTGGGCCCTGATGGGTAAGTTGATACCTCAACTTCCCATGGTCCTAACTTTTGCATACGTCCTCTGTTTTAGGTGCATGATAGCCCATTGGAAAGGTATTTTTGAGAAATACAAATTATGTCATCAAAATATTCCTTTGTCTACAATTTGACTATGGCAAGCAAAAAACTCACTGTTTAGGGCCCCAAAACGGCCTTGGAAATACAAAAAGATGTACTGACATGAAAATTTCCAAAATAAGTCAGTTGGATTAGGTGGGAGACCACCAATCTCCACCTGGAATTTGTGTAGGGATTCAAACAGCCCTAAAAGTTTAGAACCCACAATTACAAATAATCACTGAAGAACGTGTTGAACTAACAACTAACAAGAGGATGCAATTGGAATAGGTGGGTGGCCACCAATATCCACCTAGATCACCCAGGAGTTCACTCTTCAGGCCTAAAAAATTTGTCTCTTAAATATCCAAATCCAATTATGCTCCAATGTGCTCTATAATTTTCTATAATTTGCCTACCCTTTTTGTTCCATCTCCCAAGCTCGTCTTCCCTATTTTATCCTTATGTTCATGTAAAAACTTCATGTCCAAAATTGGTTGTTACTACCCATACAAATTTCCTCTCTTTCCCCAAGACAATTGATTACTCACTTTTCCCAATGTTGATTGTACTTCAGCCCCATTCTCTCCAATAACTCTAGGATGTGACTCTTAGACCCACCCTATGACAGATATTCAATGATTGGACTCTCATACACTCAACCCTAAATTTGAAGTTTTTCCCCAAATGATAATAAAATTCAGAAATGTGGGTTTGAATTAATACTCATAAATTATTTCCCTTTGGACCCCTATTGGGAACTCTCTAGGTATTCCCCCTCTCTTGTGTATTAATAATACCCCATATTTGTCCACATCCTAGCAACTGGTACTAGAATATATTTATTTACAATTCATAAGATACATTTCACATTTACATTGCTTGGACATAGTCACATCTATATATACCTTATGCATTAGTTAAACTGGGGATTATAGTGGGGATGTTACATTCTCCCTCCCCTACAATTTTTCATCATTCTCTATGCACTACACCATGCTGAAAACATATAAAAATTTACATTACAATGTTTAGAAAATAAAAACAAATTTCTGCAAATTCTTACCCTCCAACAATAGTCCCAACCATAATCTCTCGTTCTTCTCAACTTGTTGACCCAAGGAATGTTTCCCATTTAATTCCTTCCATCCATCGGGCTGCACCATTATTTTATCAAGGCTATCAACATAGGCGAGAAACAATTTTAGAGATATGGCTCTGGTAACGTGTTGCCCAAAATGGAGTCTTGCGTTTTCAACTTCTATTTTCTTCAAAATTAGAAAAAAAATTGTGGGTATTCTTCCCACAATTTTTATTCATGCTCCCATGTAGCATATTTAGAACCGTAGTAGGCCCAATGAACCTTTACCGGCCCTATGGATTTTTTCTTGAGAAATTTGACTTTTCGGTCCAGGATGTGTACTAGTTCCACCCAGAAATCCCCTTTATGTTCCACTTAGATCATATTCCAATCAATTATGTGATTAGGGTCAAGCACATATTTATTTAATAATGAAACACGAAATACATTATGGACTCTCATGGATGCAGGAAATGATAGCATGTATGAAAATATAATTATCTTTTCTAATATTTACAATGGCCCACAATATCTTTCTCCAACTTCGAGCAACAACCCAACCTTATCAAACTTCGTTTTTCTTTAACTTTTAGGAAAACATGTTCCCACACTTTAAAATCTATAAAAACTTTGTTCTTGTCTGCATAACTCTTCTTCATGTCTTGGGAAGCCTTTAAATTATGCCCAATCCTTGCCATCTTCTCTTCCATCTCCTTTAAAAAATATGGCCCAATGATGGCTTTGTCTATTGGGTTATCCATACTCACTAGTGTGTTACATTTCATTCCATATAAAGCTTCAAATGGGATCATTATCAATGAGGATTGATACCCAATATTATAAGCAAACTCCACTAAGTGGATATATTCTTCCCATTTTGATGGTTGTTCCATCACATACATTTTGAGCATGTCTTCAATCATCATATTGGTCCTCTATGTTTTCACATCTTACTATGGGTGATACATTCTGCGAAGATTCAAATTTGTCCCAAATACTTTGAACAAACATTGCCAAAATTTGAATGTACTCTTGGAATCTCTTTCTAAAACTATTTCCTTAGGAAATCCATGTAGTTTGGTAACTTCCTTCATGTAAATCTCTACAATGTTTGTTTCCTTATGTGTTGTCTTCACTGGAATAAAATTTGTTTCCTTAGTCAGTTTTTCCACCACCACCATGATGGAGTTGTGCTACTTCATTGTCCTAGGAATCTTTGTAATAAAATATATTGTAACCACTTCCCACTTCCATTCTAGAATGGTAAATGGCTTCAAAAGTATCATTGTATGTATGTGCTTTGTCCTTACCTATTGGCACTATAGACACCAGGTTATGTAGTTAGCTACTTCGTTCTTCATTCCCATCCAAAAATATTAGCTCCTTACAGTTGTAATGGATTTTCGATATCCTGGGTGCCTATCATATGGAATATTGTCCATTTCCCTCAGCACTATATTTTTCAGCTCCATGGAATTTTTCACATACACCTTTTCCTTGTACATGGGGATCTTGTCCTCTTTCAATTCATAATTTTTAAATTTCTACTGTAAATTTCTTTGATGTAAGTTTTCTTTTATTTGAAAATAAAGATGATCTGAATTTGTTTCTTCAAGAATTTTATCTCTTGAATATGTCTTGTACATGTTGATGGATGAAACATGCACTTCATGGGCTCTTCTGCTGAGTGCACCAACCACATGATTTTCTTTTCCGTTAATATATTTGATTTCAAAATCAATCTAACTAATAAACTCCATCCATAGTTTTATTGGCATTTAATGTTGGCTATACAAATAAATGTTTTAGACCACAATGGTTTTTTGTTAGCTCAAACCACTTCCCTATGAGGTAATTCCTCCACATTTTCAATGTGTGTATAATGGCTACTAGCTCTAAATCATGAGTTCATAATTTCTCTCATGCTCCTTTAGTTTTCTAGATTCAAAACATACCACATGAGATTTTTTACTGAGGACTCCATCAATCCCTTTCTTGCATGCATTTGTGCACACCACAAATTCTTCATTTGGATCTACAATATTTGATATGGGCACACTTGTCAAAATGATTTTCAACTGCAGAAACATTTCTTCACATTTTGTAGTCCACTCAAATTTCACTCCTTTCTTTTACAAAGAAGTGATTGGGCTTGCAATATTTGAAAACCCTTTTATGAATATTCGGTAATAACCCACAAGACCCATAAATGATCTCACCTCCCTCATATTTCTTGGCACTGGCCACCCTTTATTGGCCTCTTTTTTCTTAGGATCAAATGTTATCCCATATGTTGAAATAATATTCCCCAAGTAATAGATCTTATTTTGATAAAAGATGCACTTACTTAGCTTGGCATACAATTTATGCTCCCTCAAAACCTTTAGCACCATTCTTAGATTCTACTTATACTCCTCTTCATACTTAGAGTAGATGAGAATATCATCTAAGAAAACAATTACAAACTTGTCCAGAGACTCCTTAATCACTTCATTCATTAGCCACATAAAAACAACTGGGGCATTAGATAGTCCAAATGGCACTATCGTGAATTCATAATCCCCATACCTTGTTCTAATCATTTTTTTACTGATATCTTATTCTTTTGTCCTCACTTGATGATATCTTTATCTCAAGTCAATCCTGGAAAATATCCTTCCACCTTTCAACTGATCAAATAAATCATCAATCCTTGGCAAAGGATATTTTTTCTTTTTAATGACCTTATTCAATTGTATGAAATGAATACACAGCCTTAAAGTTCCATATTTTTTCTTCACAAAAAGAATTGGGGCTCCCCAATGGGATACACTTGGGCATATATACCCCTTCTTCAAAATATCCTCTAGCTTCATTGTTAGGGACCTAACCCCCTAACCTCTCACGTAGGTAGAATAATATATTTTCCATGTAATAAAGATCGATACTAGTTAATAAGGCCTATTTAATAAATATGAAAAAGTCAATGTAATAAGACCTAATAGAAGCTTTCACTTCTAGAAATATCTTCCTCTAGAATATTCTTTAGAAGATAGAATTAGTATAAATAAGAGTAGAAGGTATGCGAGGAGTGTTTCTGGAGAATTATTGTAGTATAGCTTTTCTCTGTTGGAGGTTTCCCCCTCGAAGAGGCAAGTGAAAATTGTTTCCTAACAATAAAGGTATTATTCTGGTGTTGTGGATCCATCTGTTTTTCTATTCCACTGTTATTCTCTGTAGTATTTCTATTTTTTGTTCTTTATTCGTTGTTATTCACTGGAATATTTATTCTTATGCTATTAAAATATATATGGTACCTAACAAGTGGTATTAGAGCACTTTCCTTGGAAATAATAGTGGGTACAAATGTTTTCGGGGTATAGACATATTCTGGTGTCTTTAAGCTACAGAGATATGTCGTTCAAGGCATAAATCCATGGTAGGGGAAGCATACATACAAGAACTACAAGTGGTACTTAAGCACACATTGTTGGCCACTCTTGTAACCCCTGTTCGTACCCTTTCGAGTGGTAGCGCTTCAAACATCACCTATATACGGATTGTCCTAGATATCCACAATCCCTCTGTAGATAAATTTATTGGTCAGTTGACTACTATAGTGCCACCGAGAACAAAACACAGGAAGATACTCTCTAGTACCTGGGTAATCAGGTAGTACAACTAAGGGTACAACCTAGAAACATTAGTTGGCGCCCTGCGATATTGGTCCTAGTACTACTGTTCAACCCCGCATGTATATCAGAGAGTTATAGCACATGGAAAACCCTTTTCTGTAGAAACCCTGAAAAACCCTAACCCTGGGAAAAAAACAAAACAAAAAGGGAACTGACAAGATTTCTCTTGTTCAACATTGGGGCCTTTAGACACTGCTTTTTTCCTATTAATAATTTTGGCATTCTGACACTGTTGTATTATTCAAATCGAAGTATAACTCCATAGGATTAAAAAAAAAAAGTCTGGGTCCTTCCCACCCCAGTATTTGATACTTATCCCATTAGATTCTTCTCTTCGCCCTGATCACAATGGTACCTATAATTTCCAACATTTTTTTTCATGTGAACCCAACCCCTTCCCAGCACCCTTACTTGACACCTATCTCATTCCATTCCTCTTTTCACACTGAACACACTCATATATATCATTTTCACTATTTTTTTCCATGGGCGCACTTCCCTCCTACATACCCCTCATTCACCCATGGCAAACACTCACAACCAAGAATTCCTTCACCTGCAATATGAATTCAAATAGAACAAGGTAGACATCCAAAGAATAACCTATGAAATTGCTTCCAACAATACCTAGTTGGAAACCTTTGAGGCCAAAGTGTTAGGTGACTTGGTTGATGTTAAGGGTGAATTGGCCTCCCTCACCCAGTGGTTGAAGCAGTCCCATGGCTCTCTCTCCCTTGAACAACCTTCCCACTCTGAAGGTGAGAACTGTTCCCATAATATGGAATTCATTCCAACTCCCTCCCTTTTGACCCCAGTCTCCCCTGAGTTAAAGTAAACAAATTTGATGGATTAGATCCAACGGATTGGGTCACTCAAATGGAACATTGTTTCTCCTTTGATGTCATTAATGATGATCTGGCCAAACTTCATTATGGTGTCCTTTATTTGGATATTGAATGTTCGCAATGGTGGAAATGGAATAGAAAGGCACGCCAGGGGTATGTTTCTTGGACACAGTTTATGGAAGATCTATATGAACGCTTTGACACTGACATCCATTATCTTGGTCATTTGACCAAGTTGAAGAAATATGGCACAGTGGAAAACTTTATATATTACTTTAAATACTTGGATTTCATAACAGAAGACATGTTTGATGCCTTCTTCCCAGAATATTTTATCAGTGGCCTCAAAGATGAAATTCGATCCCAGGTCTTCATGGATCGTCCTCAAACTTGGTTGGAAGCTACTCAATGTGTTAAGGAATCCAAATCTCTGATCAGACCTGTAAAACTTCCTTTATTCCTCACACTCAACCTACCAACCATGGCCCTCCTCCCACTCCCCTCTAGATCTAGAAATTAACTCGGGTTGAAATGGAAGAATGCCAACTCAAGGGCCTTTGTTATAATTGTGATGAAAAACATTTTCCAAGGAACAAATGTAAGGAAAAAAAGTTGTTTATGGCCATCTCTGAGGATGTTTATGAATAAGAGATCGATATCCCTCATGTGCCAGAATTACGTGATCCAAATAATATTACTCCAACCCATAACCCACCTTAATTATAATCAATCATTTCATTGAATTCTCTCGTTGGATTCTATGCTCCCCAAACCCTCAAGATCATTGGATACATTAGGAATCAAAAGTCATCATCTTAATTGATAGTGGCAACAATCATAATTCTATTCATCGT
Source organism: Picea engelmannii (assembly GCA_009831015.1). Lineage (NCBI taxonomy): Eukaryota > Viridiplantae > Streptophyta > Pinopsida > Pinales > Pinaceae > Picea > Picea engelmannii. The sequence goes on along the minus strand of ML780226.1, from coordinate 39,589 downwards.
CGTATTTCCCAAGAAACCCATTGATATATTCATGCAGTCAACAACTTTCAAATCATGATTGTGAATGTAGGTTCCATAAAATATGGGGGGCGTTGTGAAAATGGGCATCTCAAAATTGGGTAGTACAACCTCAAATCCCATATTTTTGATATTGACATGGGTGTTTGTGATATTGTGCTTGGTACAAAGTGGTTACATACTCTTGGTCCCATCCTCCTGGATTTTAAGGAATTAACCATGAAATTCCAATAGGTGAGACAACACTATAAGTTCCAAGGAATCATCGTAGGTTCAACTGAGATCACCAATTCCCATCGAATGGAAACGATCCTCAAAAAAGGTCATTTTGGATTTTTTCCCAACTTCATTCTATTCAAGAAATTGAGACACCTTCGGTGCATCCTAACCTCCAATGTATCATATCCAAACACCAAGATATTTTTCCACCACCTAGGTACTTCCTCCTTCTTGTGGTGTTCATGATCACTCCATTCCTCTCATCCCCAACAATATTCATCCTAATGTTCACACTTATCATCATCTCTTTGCCAAAAATAATGAAATTAAGAAATTGGTTCAATAATTGCTAGTTGCATGAGTTATCTGCCCTAGGTACCAGCCCCTATTCTTCTCTTGTGGTCATGGTACTCAATAAATAAGTTACTTGGAACATGTGTCTAGACATTCACACCCTCAATAAACTCACCATAAAATACAAATTTCCCATTCCTGTCATTGATGATCTCTTGGATGAATTAAGTGGTACTCAATACTTTACTAAACTTGATCTCCATTCTGGCTACCACCAGATACATATGCAAGAGGAAGACATTCCTAAGAATGATTTTCAAACTCATGAGGGTCACTAGGGGTTCTTGGTCATTCCCTTTGGCCTGTGTAATTCTCCCTCCACTTTCCAAAGTATCATGAACCATGTTTTTCGTTATTTTCTCCATCATTTTGTCCTAGTTTTCTTTGATGATATTCTCATCTATAGTAAAACCTGGAAATAACATTTTACCCATCTATATCAAGTTCTCAGTCTACTCTCTCAACACCAACATTTTATCAAGAAATATAAATGCACCTTTGGAGCTTCAGAAGTGGAGTACTTGAGTCATATTATCGATGAGGATGGTGTAAGGGTGGATCTTAAGAAAATTGAAGCTATTCAGGATTGGTCGTGCCACACAATTTTGAAGATCGTGCATGGCTTTCTGGGTTTGATAGGATATTATCGTAAGTTTGTTAAGAATTATGGAAAAATTGTAGCATCTCTTACTTCTCTCCTTAAAAAGAATTCTTTCAATTGGACTCTGACAATTGATCAATCATTCCAAGCATTGAAATAATCCATGTGCACAAATCCTATCTTGACCCTTCCTGACTTCACAAAGACTTTTGTTCTGGAATGTGATGCCTCCGAGAAAGGAATTGGAGTAGTACGCATGCAAGAGAGAAGGCAGTTTTCCTTCACTAGTAAACAACTCTCGGAGCGACATCTCGACCAATCAATATATGAAAAGGAAATGTTGTCTCTTTTGCATGTTGTGGATCATGCACATCCTTATCTATTGGGGAAACACTTCCAAATTAAAACAGACCATTAGAGCCTCAAGTCTTTCATAGAACAAACAATTTCATCCTGGGAGAAACAAAAATGGGTGACCAAGCTATTTGGCTATGATTATGAGATCATTTATAAGAAGGGAAAATAAAATGTAGTGGTTTACACTTTGTCCCGAAATTACAAAGAAGAAGGATCCCTTTTTTCCCTCTCCTTGATTGTACCAGATTGGCTCCAAGTTGTTTACTAGGAATGACTACAAGACCCCAACACTTCTCTCCTAATCCAACAATTTCAAGACAATTCTCCAGTTTCTCCAGTGTACTCTTAGCACAATGAAGAGCTATGCTACAGAGGCCATCTTTATTTAATCCACGGGTCACAACTTAAATCCATGGTTCTTTCTGAGCTTCATGCTTCATCCACAATTGGGCATTCTAGGTTTAAAAAAACATATGAATGAGTTATACGTTCTTTTTTGGGGGGATTGTATGAAATAGGGAATCCACACCTTTGTAGTTGAATGTGATGTATGTCAGAAAAAAAAGAAGAAAGAAACTATCAAAGATTTTAGCAAACTAAAACCACTTCCAATTCCACCATCTATTTGGAGGGACATTCTATGGATTTCATTGTGGGATTACCTAAATAAGGAAATAAGTTAGTCATCATAGTGGTAGTTTATCGTGTTTTTTTTCTCTTCAACATCCATTCACAACATCCACAGTGGCTCAAATTTTCATGGATCATATTTTCAAGCTTCATGGCATGCCTCATTCTATTGTATTTGATAGAGATCCCACTTTCACCAACAATTTTTGGAAATAACTATTCATCCTCCAAGGCACACAATTACATCTCAATACTTCTTATCACCCCTATACTAATGGCCAAACCGAAATTTTCAACAAGTGTTTGGAAACATATTTACGGTGTTTTTCATATGACCAGAAAAATCAATGGGCTCAGTGTTTACCCCTAGCTTAATGGTGGTATAAAACATCTTACCATACCATTACTCACATGACTCCTTTCAAATAAATCTATTGAAAAAATTCCCTGTCGTTTCTTTCCTACATGCCAGGGTATCAAATGGTGAGGAGGTTGAAAAAAATATTACAGTCCATGCAACCATTCTCTATTCTCTCAAATAAAATTTGGTCATGGCTCAAAATCATATGAAATAACAAGCATATCAAGGACATTCAAAATTCCAATTTGTTGAAGAGGACCAGGTGTTTATTCGTCTACAACCTTAAAAGTAGACTTCACTAAAAGTTGAACACTATCATAAGCTTGCTCCCAAATTTTATGGTCCTTATAGAATTATCAAGCGCATAGGACCGGTGGTATATCAATTAGCTCTTCCCTATCATTCAAAGATCCATCATATTTTCCATGTCTCGTTCTTAACGAAGGTTATTTGAACTAAGTGCAAAACTCAAACCACTCTTCCTGAGTTGGATGTTGAAGGTTCCATTTGGTTTCAGCCACAGGTATTCTTGGACCAACACGAGCGTCGTCTCCATCAGTGCGACATGAAGGAACTATTAGTGCAGTGGAAAAATAAAAATCTGGAAGATGCCACCTGGGAGATGGCCACTATTCTTCAAGAATTTCCTCATTTCAATCCTTGAGGACAAGATTGTTCTTCAAGGGGGAGGGCATGTTAGGTACCTAACCCCCTATCCTCTCACATAGGTAGAATAATATATTTTACATGTAATAAAGGACAATACTAGTTAATAAGGCCTATTGAATAAATATGAACAAGTCAATGTAAGAATACCTAATAGAAGCCTCTACTTCTAGAAATATCTTCCTCTAGAATGTTCTTTAGAAGATATAATTAGTATAAATAAGAGTATAATGTATGAGAGGATTTTTTCTAGAGAATTATTGTAATAGATCTCTCCTCTACTAGAGGCTTCCCCCTCAAAGAGGAATGTGAACATTGTTTCCTATAAATAAAGGTATTATCCTGGTGTTGTGGATCCATCTTTTTTGTTGTTCCAATGTTATTATCTACAGTATTTCTATTTTTTGTTGTTGATATACCATTATTCACTGCAATATTTATGCTTATGATATTATAATAGATCTAGTAACTAACAAGCATCTGCAACTCTTTCAGTTCTAGTGTTCCCATTCTGTAAGGTGTCTTGGACATTGGGGCATCACCTAGCACTAAATCAATAGATAAATAGATGTCTCTCTTTGGTGTCAATCCTGGGATTTCCTCAAAAACATCCCCAAAATATTTTAATACCATATGTTCTTCAATACTTTCCACTTTATCACTAGCTTCCTCTTCCATGTGGGATGCAAAAATTTGACATCCCTTTTTGAAACTCTTTTTCAGCTACATGGCTGAAATTTCTCTAACAACTACATCTCTTTGAATGCCTTGAATCTTTCCTTGCTACCCTTTCTGAATTCCTTTCTTTCCCATTCCATGCCTTTCCTTGCTTTCACTTTCCATGCCATTCTATGTCATTCCTTGTCTTGCATTGCCTTGCTATGCCATGACATGCCATGCCATGTTTTTCCTTTTTTTGCCATTCCATGACATGCCTTTCCATGTCATTCCTTGCCTTTCCTTGACATGCCTATCCTTCCCATGCCATTCGATGCCATGTCATGCCTTATCTTTCCTTTCCATGGCATGCCATGCCTTGCCTTTCCTTTCCAAGCTATGTCTTTCCATTCCTTTTCATGACATGACTTTCCTTTCCATCACTTTGCTTGCCAAGCAATACCATTTCTTGCCTTCCCATTCCTTACCTTCCCATGCCATGAATTTCCTTTCCTTCACTTTCCATGCCATGTCATGCCATTCCTTTTCTTTCCATCCCATGCCATTCCATGCCTTGCCTTTCCAATACATTCCTTTCCTTTCCATGCCATGGCTTGGCAAGGAAAGGAATGGCATGGCATGCCAAGGAAAGGCATGACTTGGAAAGGAAAGGAAAGGAATGGAAAGGAAAGTCAACGCATGGCATGGAAAGGCATGGAATGACATGTCAAGGTAAGGCAATGCATGGCATGTCAAGTGAAGGTAAGGAAAGGCATGGCATGGCAAGGAAATGCAAGGCATGGAATCACAAAGAAAGGAATGGCATGGCATGGAATGGCATGGAAAGGCATGGTATGGCATGGAAGGTGAAGGCAAGGAAAGGAATTGATTGGAAAAGGCAAGGGAATGCATGGAATGGAAATGAAAGGAAAGGCAAGGCATGGAAAGACATGGGAATTCATGGCATGGAAAGGAAAGGCATGGCATGTAAAGGCATGGCATGGCATGACATGGCGTGGAAAGTGAATGAAATGCATGGCAAGGAAAGGCAAGGCATGTCAAGTAAAGGAAAGGCATGTCAAGGAAAGACAAGGCATGGCATGACATGGAAATGTATGACATGACAAGGAAATAAAATGAATGACATGTCAAGGCAAGGCATGGCATGACATGGAAATGTATGACATGGCAAGGAAATAAAAGGAATGACATGTCAAGGCAACGCATGGAATGTCATGGCATGGAATGGAAAGTGAAGGAAAGGAAATGTATGGAAAGGAAAGGCATGGCATGGCATGGAAAGGCATTACATGGAAAGGAAATACATTGAAAGGAAATGCATGGCAATGAAAGGAAAGGCATGGTAAGGCAAGGCAAGGCATGACATKTCATGGAAAGCCATGGCATGGCATGAAAAAGAAATACAAGGCATGGAATGGCAAGGAAAGGCATGGCATGGCATGGAATGGAACGTGAAGGAAAGACAGGACATGGCATGGAAATGCAAGGCATGGCATGGAAAGGAAATGCATGGCATGGCATGGAAAGTGATATAAGGGGAGGCATGGTATGTCAAATGATATAAGGCAAGGAAAGGGATGGAAAGGCATGGCATGGAAAGTGATATAAGGAATTACATGGCATGGAAAGGCATGGAAAGTGAATACAAGGCAAGGAATGGCAAGGAAAGGAATGAAATGGCATGGAAATGCATGGTGTGGCTTGGAAAGGCAAGGAAATGCAAGGAATGGCATGGCATGGCAAGGAAAGGAATGACATGGAAAGGAAAGGAAATGAAAGGAATCGAAATACATGTCATCGAAAGGAAAGGAAAGGCATGGCATGGAAAGGCAAGTAAATGAAATGCATGCATGGAAAGGAATAAAGCATGGAATGGCATGGAAAGGAAATGCATGGCATGGCATGGCATGGAAAGTGAAGGAAAATAAATGCATGAAATGAAAAGGAAAGGAAAGGAATGGAATGGAAAGGCAAGGCATGGAATGGAATGAAATGGCATGGAATGGAATGACATGGAAAAGCATGGCATGGCATGGAAAGTGAAGGAAATGCATGGAAAGGTAAGGTAAGGAATAGCAAGGCAAGGCAAGGCATATCAAGGTAAGGAAAGGCATGGCATGGCATGGCATGGAAAGGAAATACAAGGAATGGCATGGGAAGGAAAGGCATGGAATGGAATGGAAAGGAAAGGCATGGAATAGAACATGAAGGAAAGGAAAGACATGGAAAGGAAAGGCATGGCAAGTGAAGGGAAGGAAAGGCATGGAATTTTAATGAAGCAAGACAAGAATACCATAAAAACCATAAAATGAAGTGAAAATTTCAATAATTCATAAATCTGAAATATTTGTTCAATTATTCCTTTTATATACCTATGGTCATTCAAGTAGTCCATGAAGATAACTTATAATACTTACTTGGCATTGTTTGTAGTTTGAGGTTTGTACCAACAACCAAGTTCATAAAGTAGTATATGACTTGACCTAGTTTATAACCTTGAAATACGTAACCACCTTTCTTAAGTGTTATTTCATCCTGTGTCATATATTCTCCTTTAATAACCATTGACCCAATCGAAAATTTGATTCCTTCGGAGTATGTTACTGATTGCATGAGGTCCTGCCTTCCTTATAAGAAACGTGCCCCCTTCATTATCTCTCAAGGTAACCACTGCATATATGTGCCCTACAAAAAATGGATTTCCAACATGTGAGTCCACTAAATGACCAAAGAATAAAACATTGATGTTATTTATTCAATATTTAATAGAAGGTTTCAATGAACTTGGCAGTACGAGATCCGAGACATGATCCTAATAAACTAAAATACTTGATTGATCCTCCTCCAACTGGGATAATTTTATAGTTATACTTTGAAAAATGGAGAGTGATATATGATCCCATATATCAACCCATTATTTTGATTCACAATAATCCCATTCATTACTACTACATGAATGACAAAAGAAAGAGAGTTTTCTTGTCCATATTTCAACTATTGCATTGTCTGATGTTCTAACTGAATGGAATCCATGAGAGCCCTGGATTATTTTTCACTCATACCATTGTGATAGATATACATCAACCACTTCCCAAAAATATCTATTTACATTTCCTTTCCTATGTGATTTGTCTCCACGTGTTCCTATTCCCTCTCCCATTACTGAAGAACACCATTCAACAATGGATTTTGCATCTCAAACGAGGGAAGTAGTTGTGAACTTCATTTCTTTCCCGCGTAAAGTTATTTTTATTCATGCACCTGATCCATCATGCTACCATTCCTCATGCCTAGACTCAAAATAGTTCCAAATGTGTGGTACCTTGAGGTTTTTGTGCAACATACACAACCATTGAAATGCACGAGCATTTTTTAATTGGCCCGTGCAACCATCTGACCAAATCCAATGTTGATCCATTTGTATGTTCTTCTCCTTAAAATGTTTTTAAAATAACTAAAAGCAATATTGCACATAGGGCTTGGGTGTGAAGGTGGTTAAGGGTAAATTATAGGTTGTGCATAGGTTTAGATGGAGCTAGGAGGGTCTTGGTCATCGTCTAGGTCATCGTCATGTTCATATAAGTACTCCATTGGAAGAAGAATAAAAAATTAAGACTGACCTTATAGGTGAGGATACATTTCTCTATTGCACATATCCTTTATTCATTGTGAGACCTACCTCACCTTTATATGGACAGAGAGAGAGTGAGGTATAACTAGGGGCAAAGATAAGGAGGCAGGGAGGGAGAGAGAAAGAGGGGGAAAGAGAGAGTGAGAGTGATACTAACAACAAGTACAAACATAAAGAGGTGGTATATGTAGGAGAGAAAGAGAGGAGATAAAGTGGGAGGGAGGGGGAGCAGGAGCATGGAGAGAGAATGTGTGAGTGTGAGAGGGGGGGAAGGGAAAGAAAGAGAGGGGGGATAAACAAGTATTGTTTGAGTGTGTGAGAGGGAGGGAGAGGGAGACAAAGAGAGGGTGTATATAGAGAGTGAGATAAAGGGGGGGAGAGATAGTGGGGAGGGGTAGATGTATGAGAGAGAGAGAAGAGAGATAGTGGGATGGAGGGGGAGAGAGAGATGTTAGAATATAGAAGATGGTGTGCTTTTTTTACCATTGACGATACCTTCGTCACCCAACCATAGGTCAAAGCCTCCCTCCGAGCACCTTAACCTTGACATGAGAATTCCTCCGGAAGAAAAACCTAGGCTAGATAGCCAAACAAAGAGTAGCGCATCAATCCCCAAGGATAGCGCATCACAAAAGAGTGATCAGATGTTCCAAACCCTAGCCAAGAGATATCCAAGCCAATACTGAGAACTAGCTATTGCTGCAGCTGCACCTGCAACCCTCCTCCAAACCTGTGCACCAGACTGCAACTGCAGTGCGCAACAACTGGGAAACTGCAATTCTGAGATGCTGTCAAATGAGAACTTGCACCCTGTATTTATAGTAATCCTGCCAGTTTGTTGGGGTCGAATTCTCCTTCTGGGTATGTGTTTGTTCAGTATATTATTATTAATTCTAGCTGACTTCTTCTCTTGGAGGCTAATAGCCTAATATAAATTATCTTCTTGAGCCGACAAGGCTTCTAGGGTTATTAGCCAACTCATTAGGGTTTCT
>ML780226.1:0-23907 GCA_009831015.1 Picea engelmannii | reverse complement strand
GATTAATCAGGATTATCTTTTCGGAGCTTCGTTAATCAAGAATTCGGGATTCGGGAAATCGGGGATCGGGAGATCGGGACTTCTACTGTTGTGAAAATTTCTATTCGCGGAGTCGCGAATGGCGATTTCCCGATGTAATTAGTTAATCTTAATCACACATGACAGTAATTAGATTATTTTTAAACCTTCTTTAAAAAACTTATTATGATCGGGGATCGGGAAATCGGGGGAGACGACATCAAGTTTTCTTGCTCTTCCAAAACCGCGAAATGCGATTTCCCGATATGGTTAATTCAAAGTTGAAACTCATTTTAGAACGATAGTTAAATTAAAGATGTATTAATTACGTATTAATGATTCGGAAGCTCGGCGGTCGGGACTTCGTGATTTAATATGCGTTGAGACCTGCTATTACCAAATAGCGAACTCCAATATCCCGAAAAACTTTTTTTAGGTTCTATCATTTAGGTTCATTCTGAAAATCATTCGGAAGAATATTTGGAGCATTTATTGATTTAAGTTTCAATCATTATTTTCCAAAAATAAATCTCAGGTGGATTACAAATCCATTAGGTCTGAAATTTTTTTTTGTTTTATATAGATTTTTTAAAAATTGCAAAGGTTCCGGAATACCAGAAATTTTGTTCATAAAGTAAAAAATTTAGGTTCTGTTTCAACAAGAGCAAAGAGCCATTGAAAGGGACCTTGCAACATCAAGGCATGGGTTGTATTCTCCACTTCCATTTAATATGATGCAGCAATACATTTCTTCCCTATAAAGGTGTCTTTACTTTTATTGTATAACTCCTTAATATTATACATATAATTCATTGGAATATATATATATCTTTGTTTTCTCTCTTTGTTGGTTTGTGCTTCTTAAACAGATTCACCACCCCGCAAATCCAAATATGGAGCGACAAAGACAACACTAGCGAGGATCAAGCGTCAATTAAAGGTATGTCATTTGTCCGTCTCTTAAGTAGTTTATATGACAATGAAGTCTAAGGTGAAGTTTGTATTATATCTTGTTTTGTTCTAGCTTCTTGTGGAAGTTAGGGAGATTAGTTTGTGTCTGCAATTATCGATTTGTCCGATAACATATTGGGAGCTAATACTCATAAAGAGCCTTAAATACATGATTTTAATAGTATAAATTGTGCAAACATTTGGGATACGTTTTTCTCTGTCTCTCTTATATAACTCTCAGCTCTCAAACAATCCTAGATGAGATATCAAAAAATTCAGCCTCAAGAGGAATTTGTCCATGAGTGATTCTGAAAATTTGATTTTAAGGGTGGTAGGTGATGGATTTAGAATAAATACACATTAAACATGTGGGGTATCTTTAAGGTGAATCTCACAGTTTATGAAAAGAACAATGTGTTGATAAATTAGGAATTTTGTAGTTCTAACAGTTGTATCAGATCATTAAATCATGCATCAAATAGTAAACATTTCCATACATTTAAATCCATGGGGGTACCCTCTGCATATCATTAAACACATGAAAAAATGACAAGAAGTGGTCATACATTAAGAGGAAATCACTTTAGTATCAAAAGTTATACAACACATAGTTACATTGAAAACGTCATAAAACTTGTTGCTCGAGATTTTATTAATGTTGATCAAATACAAGAATCCGAGAAATGGGGATGGTGGCTTTACAGGAACACATGCAAAAACTGAAGCATAATGCAGGGGATGAATATCTTAAAGCCTACAACCTTAAAAATATTTTTGTGTCAGAGGGGATCTTGATCCAACAACTTTGGTTATAAGATACTTTTGAATTCCCCAAAGTGTTGACCCAAAAAATGAGCTCCTTTCATTGATTTATAGATGCTTCTATTCGAAAAGAAACCTCTTTTTTGGACCAATACTGCTTTTTGAAAACTAAATTTTATTTTGAGAGTATTTATACCATTTCTGGTATTCTATCCGACTTCATCTTTCTAACTAATTTTGATGGATTTAGTAGAGTAAAAATAGTTTATTACCTGCAAAGATGGTGTGTTGATGACAATTTTGGGGATGTGTTCTTCTTGTCCAATTGATACTTTTGGTGAATCTCTCTGGATGAAGCAATTGGATCCATGTATGCATTGTGGGACCTACTCAACCATGGAATGATTTGGGTTCATGGTTGGATAGAAGGACATCCAATGTCTTCACCTCAATCCCCACCAATCATCCATGCATATAATCATTGACCTATACTTTGAATCTCCTACCTTGAGCTATTGCGTTGGGTTGGCCTACTGATACAACTTCTTCTTAGAGTAAATCCCCAAATGAACTTTTAACCTCAAAATCAAGCTAATGATACCAGAGAAGGAAATTACTCCCTTGGGCGAAGTGTGGAGAATATTATCCCAACAACTAAGGCCAATATAGTTCATAATCGACTCTTGATCAGTGGAGGGTTTTCACAGGTGAGTCATCATGTGAAACACCTAGCATCTGAGTAACTCACCTTTAGAAATAAAATTACCTTTAGAAATAATATTACTCACATAATGGTGGCTCGTCATCCTCTTAGTTTTCCCTTTTAAGTGCTTGACATGTGTATATGAATATAACTGACGAGATGTAATGATTTTCCACACTTGGGATGATCTATGCAGATCTTGAGCTCGCGTGAATTTTCACGTTGAGGTGGTGATTGTTGTTCTTTTTCAGCTACAGGAAGTGGAATGATGATGAATGAAAGGATGTCAATGTGATGTTGGATATCTTGTTACACGTCACATCTTTCCCACCTGATTTGGCAGACTGTAAGTGGATCCCCCACTCGCCTAAGATATTCTCCCTCATTCCCCTATTTAGAACACGTCCTTTTCCCAATGGTTTGATGATTCAAATTAGTTTTGGAATGAAATGAAAGCAGAGATATTCCAATGAAATACTCATGAAAATTGCCATAAATAGAGAAATACAACAATACTTGATTTCTATTAATGAACGAATTGTAATGAGACTGTAAAAATATAGAGTGTAAGACTCGCTAGAATGGTGGTAGCTTTATCTCTAAGAAAATATGTGACAATTATGCTCATTCTCTAGAATATCATTACAATGAGGCTCTTAAGGCACTTTTATGATAAACATGAATGCCAAAAACCTAGACATCCAAAAACCTAACCGTAAGAGATGAAATGCCAAAAGTCATGTGGGCCCCATTTGGGTAAGTTAGTACATTAACTTCCCAGGGTCGTAACTTTTGCATGTGATCTTCATTTTAGGAGCATGATATCCCACTGGAAAGGTATTTTCCAGAACTATGCATTATTCCATCAAAGTCTGACTCCGTCTATAGGTTTACTATGGCATGCCGAAAAAACAATGTTTAGGGCCCCAAAACATCCCTGGAAGTACAGAAAGTTGTGCTGACATGAAAAATTCCAAAATAAGCCAGTTGGATTAGGTGGGCAGCCACTAGTCTCCACCTAGAAGATGTGTAGGGCTTCAAACAGCCCTAGAAGTGTAGAACCCACAATTACAAATAAGTACAAAAGAACATGCTAAACTAAAAACTAACAAGAGGAGCCATTTGGAATAGGTGGGTGGCCACCAATATCCACCCGGATTAGTCCTCCCTCCTTATAAAGCTATGGTATCTATTACATTGAGTGCCTAGGGAATAGGGGAAATCATTTTATGAATCTGAATCTTGGTAAGTTGTGTGCCTTATTGGAGAATTTGTGTTGCTTGGTTTGTGGAATATTCTCACAAACCTGTTGCTAGCGGGGTTGAATCTATTCCACCAACTTGTTGTCTCTGGGTTTTATGGGGCCTGGTGTAGGAACCATTGTAGGTGAAGAAACAATATCTTCTTTCTCTTCAACAATATTTTTTTGCTAGATAGAAGGTGTTGAGGCTACAGTGGTTGTAGTGGTCTTTTGTGCATCCTTTGAATAGACTGTGAAGAGGATGAATTTTGTAGTATGATAGATTACCTTGTGGCACTTTTTTGGTGGAATAGTAGTCAAAACTACCTTTGGTATCCTATAGAGTTGACCTCCCAGAGTAATAAAGACACTATGGGGTCTAGAATTATAGACAACATGACGTTTTCACATTTATGGTTGGCCCAAAACAACATCACAGACATCAAGAGGGGAAACATCACACACTGCCTCATCCTTGAAGGGTTGGATGATGTAAGACAGGCAACACTGTTGGATGACACAGAGATATCATCCTTGGTGAAGGCACCTAATGTTGTATGGATGTGGGTGTGGTGTTGTTGACAACCCCAACTGTTTGATGACCTTAGTTGAGATGAGTTTTTTTTTCCTGTCATTATCGACAATGAAATGCAACGGGGTCCCCTTCACCCACATCTATGAATGGAAGAGATGCTCCCCCTCTTCAGGATCTATTGGTTCTTCTGGTTGAATTGTTGTGCTCACGACAATAGCAGTGGGGTCTCCATCAATGATCTGTCTATTTTTAATATTTTCTAGATTGAATTTTGAATTAGTGTTTGGCTCTTTGTCTTTGACCTCAGCCGCCAATGACTGTTTCGAGCGACATTCATCGGTGTTGTGCTAGAGGATTTTGTGGAAGTCACACTACTTCACAGTGTCATTCTTCATCTTTCCTTTACCCTTCTTGTCCTGTGTTTTGGACTATTTTTCTATAGTTTGTTGGTTAACGCCATCTTTACCATGCTTTGGTTGTTGCATATTTGCAGACATGAATTCCCCTTTTTTTTGGTGCCTAAATTTCTGCTCAATTTTGACAACATATCGATAGGAAGATCCCAATGATGAGATGTTTAGGAAACCCATTTTAGTTTGGATGTACCTATGCAGAGCCCCATGGTATTTCAAAACCATATGTCATTCAGAGTCTTTGATACCCAACTTGGTACACAAGGTATGAAAAGTATTTGTGAACTCCGACACTATTTGGGTCTTCTCTTGTCGTAGTGTGGTCCATCTCATGTACTGGTCTTAATATTTATCAACATTGTAGTATTGTTCCTTGACTGCATCCACAAAAAAATCCCAAGTGGGATTGGCCCCATATATTCCAGATTCCTCTGTGGAACTTTGCTCCTAGTAACTTTCCCACCAATGTTTGACATGGGGCAGAGCCTTGAGGAGTGCGAAGGTGATATTTTCCCTGTTCGAAAAATTTTGAGCAGATAAATAGCTTTCTAATAGATTTAACGATTTTTCTAGGGCATTCGCATCTATCTAACCTTCAAATATGGGAATATCAAAATCAACTTGTACCTTGAAGGGAGAGGTTCTTCCAAAATGGTCGTTTGATGAAGATGCGCATATTACTATCGACAAGCATTGAAGGGTGTATGGAAAATTCCCCATCATTTCATCCCTCTATCGCGCGAGAGCTTGCTTAAGCAACAGGTTAATAGAATATTTTTCTCCATTTTTTTTTTCTTCCGCCATCGATGGTTTCTTGGGTGTGTGTTGGTGCAGGCAAATTTTGGGAGAAATTGAAGAAGCTTTGAAGGAATTAAAGTTGTGCTGGAAAACAGGGGAGCGCACCAGAAATAAAGGAAAAGTGGCACATAAAACAAAGGAAAAGCGGTGCTAGGAAAAGAGGAAGAGAAGCATGTGCGAGGAAAGAATTCAAGGTGTGAATGTAGGGAAACCTAACCACATTAGGGTTTGGGTTTTTGTAGGAGATTTTAATGGTTGATATGCCAAAAATAAGTATAAATAGGTACCTAGGAGGTATAGGTTAAAGGCCCAGAAGGTTAGAGAAGACATTTTTGGTTAGTTAGGAGAATGAATGTAATATTTGATACCTTTTTGTAAGTTGTTGAGCTACAAAAGAGTCAAATAACTAGACCTTGAGGGTTGGATCACAGGCTGAGGAGCCTGGTGCGGTCTAGTCGGCCTCAAAAAGGTCACGGAGACTATTTCATGATGGTATGAATAGAGTTGTAGTGTGTGTGATGCCATATATTACATAACCATAATAAAAGATCCTAAGAGCCAGATCTTTTTGGATGTAGCCTAGGAGGGGGTGAACCACGGTAATATATGTGTCATGGGATGTGATTGATTGCATGTTTAACTTATTTAAGTAGTTATACTATGAATGGATGGATGCATAATTCTATGAGATATGCTATATGTTAGATCTGTGAGAATGTATGCATAGACTTAACAAGTGAATGAATAGTAAGAAGAATAGAAAGAAAAACTAGATCAATGCTTAAGAAGATAAAATAAGATCCCAGATCCCCACTCTTTCCTAGACTGCAAGCATCTGAGCATTGCAATCACCCATAGAACTATCTCGGGCGAGATTGCATAGTACACTTTGTGTGTTGTGTTGCCTTCTGAATTACTAGGAGGGACGATAGTTTTAGAGGGATTTGTTGGAATCTTGTTTAGATCTAAACCCGGGTCAGCCTAAGAAGTAGGAAGAGAGAGTAACAACCAACAACGTGCAAGAGTGACTTTCCTCAACAAAGACAAGCTCAAGACTGAACTGGCTATACTCAGACCTCGTCGGGGACATGCACTAAAAAACAATCAAGAGAAGCCTGCTCTGATACCACTAATCCGAATTAGTTTTGAAAAAAAATGAAAGCAAAGATATTCCAATGAAATACTCATGAAAATTTCTAGAAAAAGAGAAATACAACAATACTTGATTTCTATTAATGAAATAATTGTAAAGAGACTGTAAAAATACAGAGTGCAAGACTCACTAGACTGGTGGCATCTTTATCTCTGAGAAGAGATGTGACGGCTATGCTCATTCTACAAACTATCATTACAATGAGGATCTGAAGGCCTTTTTATGATAAACATGAATGCCAAAACTCTAGACATCCAAAAACCTAACCCTAGGAGATGAAATTCCAAAATTCATGTGGGCCCTGTTTGGGTAAGTTAGTACATTAACTTCCCGGGGTCATAATTTTTTCATATGATCTTAGTTTTAGGCACGTGAAATCCCGTTGGAAAAGTCTTTTTGAGAACTACGCATTATTCCCTTAGACTCTGACTTTGTCTACATTTTGATTGTGGCATGCCAAAAAACATTGTTTAGGGCCCCGAAACAGCCCTGGAAGTACAAAAAAGTGTGTTGACATGAAAACTTCCAAAATAAGCCAGTTGGATTAGGTGGGAGGCCACCAGTCTCCACATGGAAGATGCGTAAGGCTTTAGACATCCCCATAAGTGTAGAACCCACAATTACAAATAAGTACAGAAGAACGTGACGAACTAAAAAATGACAAGAGGAGCCACTTGGAATAGGTGGGTGGCCACCAATATCCACCTGGAGAATTTGAAGCCTTTATAAAATTTGGGGAAAATGCGTGAAATTTGGATGATGTTATGTTGACGTCACCATGGACCCATGGACATGTGTAATATTTGGATTGGGATATGTCAGTGCTACAATGTCCTCTGGGACTTGGCCTATGTGTATCTGTGTTAGGTGTGGAGACCAGAGCCTTAGTGAGATCCTCTTTGTACAGGTGGTGATACTTGTCAGGATTATAAAATATCCATCATTGACTCATCAGGCCTTCATCGACTTCTTCAGTGTCTAGGTGGACTGTTGTGTTGACTCCAAGTGGCACTGAGTGGGCAGATGAAAATGTGTTGATTTGGTGGATAATGTAACTTGGAAAAATCAAAATACCACTGTCACAACCCTAGGGAGTGGTTTTTTTTCCATATCAACACCATGTGACACCATCCATTCTTCAACACGTGACTCTCAAAACCACCATCACACCCCAATTGTGTGTTATCTCCCATGCATATTTCCCATGTGACATGCATTCTTAGTCATTGATTGGGTTCACTTGTGACCATTAGATGATCGATCCCATGCATCTTGGTCAACACTCGATATTTAAGCCTCAGTCTTCTAATAAATCCCATATTTTGAAGTTGTCTAATCCTATTTAGAGCACGTTTATCTCCTTTGTGCTCCCGATCAATGCCCATGAACCTGGATTTTAGCCTTGGGCCCTTTAGGGATAGATTTTTTTTGTTAATCCTTTTGGGGCTCTTGGTCACATGCCATCCCCTTTTTATCCACGTGCTTTGTAAGATCCTCTTAAGATTTTTACCCCTCAAAACTGACCTCATAACTTCAACCAATATGCACACTGATGATTGGATCAAATCCAATACTAACAATAAGACAAGAAGTAGAAAACATGTTCTTTGAAAAAGTTTGGCTACACTTTGGGATACCAAGGATCATCATCTCAGAAAGAGATACCAGATTTCTTAGTGCCTTCTAGACTACAGTTTGGGAAAATATAGACACTAAGTTGAAGATATCTACAACATTCCATCCATAGACACTTGGGTAGACAATAGAAATCAATAGGACTTTGGTTCAACTTTTTTAGGGATCAAGATTAGAAGCATTTGAAGATCTGGGGGCTGGGTTGAAAATCTTATCTACATTCAACACTCTTTTAATAGAGAAGTCCATACTTCTACCGGTAAGTCCCCCTTTGAAACTTTCTTTGGGTATTTTCCACATTCACCCTTGGATATTGTCTATGGACAACGGGGAGGAGTGAGGGAAGACATCAGAGTATAAACATTGAAAGAAAACATTTTTTTTTCAAAAGATTAGGTAGATCCATTTTCAAGTATAAGAGATGTTGAAGAAGTCATAGGAAAGTTGTAAGGCTTGACATGATCGTTACAGAGTAGAGAAATCATTCAATGTGGGAGATAGAGTTTGACTATAATTGAATAAGGAATGACTATAGGGTCCTGGTAAGAAGATCAAGGCTTTGTGGTATGGTCCTTAAGAAGTATTGGAGAGGGTGGGAAATAATGCCTACATACTCAGTCTACCCCCATATATGATCATCTACTCAGTAGTGAATGTGGAGAATATGAAACTCTATGATCCTTCCATGTTGGATTAGAAGACTTAGGAGCAATTCCTACCTACCAAAGAGGACTTAACACCAGAAGCTTAGGTAGAGTTAGAAAAAGATATAGTTGTGTAGAATAATTCCACAGCTATCATAAAAGGGAAGCATGAACTTTGGTAGTTTGGGGTAAAAGGAAAAATTTTGAGCAATGAAAATGGTACCCTAGGGAGAAGGTCGAGGAAAAGTTTCCTCACCTCATTCAGTAAAACATTTTGAGGAACAAAATCCTTCCAAAATGGGGAGGCATGATTTCGAATGGATCATTATATAATTTTTCATCTATGTGGGCACTTTTTGGGTGGAAATTGGAGGAATGGACTTATAGGTCCCATTCCAGTGGTAGGTCCCAGTTTGGAGATTTGGGGTTTGGAACCTTCTAATGTCATTTTGAAGCATCAAACAATATTTTTAGGTGTCAAAACTTTGCAATCATAGCTCCCAACCCCTAGATGTTGTTCTATACATTGAGACATTTCCAATGGTGTGAAAATAACCTCAATTAGAGCTTGTATATGGAAGTTACGCCTCCCATAATTTAACCTACCTTGTTGAACACCATGGTATGAGTGGATGCCATGTTATCCCCCATTACTCACACATGTGGACCTAGCCACATATGGACTTTCAAGAAGATTCTATGTATTTTCTATGTATCTTCTACTTAAGTTTTCTCACATTACGGTTTCCGAATATACATCTTGTGTTCATTGTGTGGATGGTGTGTATATTAGTTTTCTCTTTCATTTTCATATTCTAATTATTATAAATGTGAGCAATAAATTAGTAATAATTAATGTGGGATCTAAGAAAACAAATTACATAATCTAATATTTTAGATTATTATAAGATTTGTTCTGATGAAATATCCACTATAGTTCACACATCATTTAAAAAAAAAAAACTAAATTACATTATAGAAAAAAAAAAAAAAAAACTTTATTCCTTCTTAAAAAATTATTTTTAAGTAGGTTCAATAATTCAAAAGAGAAAAAACAATAAGATATCACAGCATCACAAGAGAATGCTCATAGCATATTCAACCGAGAGTGTTCCACTCTAAACTATTAAGAAGTAACAAAGTCTTAATATGAAGTATAATCTTTCATCAAATTTCGATCACAACTCTATGCAAAGGATATCATGTGTGTTTAGATCATTTTTATCCCAAAATATTAATAAAGGTAACAGATCATTTTTATCCCAAAATATTAATAAAGGTAAGATTACAAGATTACAATGTAAATTTAAACTGATGAAAGTATTGTTTTATAAATAACATAGATTTAACACTCTTAAATACTTCTACCATATGTAATTTCATCAAATTCAAAATAGTTTTTATTAAATTTCAAGCTACACATATCAATTTATATTATAATTATTTATATAATTGCAATGAAAAACAAATTTAAATGGAAATGAAAAACAATTACTAGTAAAAGATTTGCAATACAGCATCGTAGCTAAATATTAAAGCAGTTGGTTAAAAGTTCTATTTTTTGGATTTTTTTTTTGCAGTAATGTGGTTATTTTCTGTTATTTAAATTTTAAATTTCTTAATGCATAAATGAATTTAGTGTGCTGAAAAATTTCTAGGGCATTTTGATTATACAAACTTAGACACTCAAATCTGCAGATCCAATTATTCATCACCTAAGACAAAATCAAACTAAAAAAATTGCCCAAATACAACCAAAAAATAAAATGTTTAAACTACTACATATTTAGATTCTGTATATTTTTAAACTTATATTTTTAAACTTACTGAAATTCCAAGAGTCATTGTTGATTTAATAGATTACTATTTTTATCCCCGTACCTGCACTATGTATTTTCTGTTCATCCTATTAATAAAAATAGTCATAGTCACAGTCAAAGGATTGAATTCCTAACTAAAAATATATTGTGGTGTAAAGTGATAATAGTGTGGTGTAAAGTGATACAGAAATCGGTAAACAACAACTTCCACACATGTGCAGTAATGGAAGCGAATTTGCTGGGTCGACAACAGCACCTAAACATGTATTAGGTGATTTTCCATGCGATTCCTGGGACTCGGTTCAAACAAGTTAGGAGCACAAGTTTGACCATGACTTTTTACTGTTGCGAGATTTCAAATATCCACGCGAAAAAGATGATCTTGCTGCAAGATTTGTCACTGAAAGCCAAGTATTTCAAACATCAACGCAAGAATGATGCAAGATTTCTCACCGAAAGCCAAGTTGCGTCTCCCACTGGACAAAAATTCTCAATGAAGTAGGTGAACCGTGACACCTTGCCTGGAATTTTATATGCAAACCCACCTCTCTGCCTCCTCTCTTTCTCTGCATTCAAACACATTTGGCTTGGAATCTTTATTCCCCTTGGGCAACAAGTTGCGTCGACAACGCGTTCTGTCGAATACGATGGCGGCCTTTGAAACCTATTGAATGAATGTAAATGGACAGTCAACAAGCTGCAGTGAGTCCAAGCACAACTGCTCTCATGCAGCCGTCGAACTTTACCCAACTAAAACGGATGGGGCCACGCCCAGTCGCTGGGGTCGGTTCGGGTCCAGTCTTCCTGTGCTCAGTTGTTCTTAACCATTAAACCTATTTTTATATCAACGGTATTAAGAAATTTACCAAAAAAAAAATACATAACTTTCGTTTTTCGTTGTTTCTGAGAATTAATCTCAAAATTTTCACCGATAAGTGAAAAATTTTCCGAGCTTACTCTCGGACTTCTACTGTCCACCTGACCCGAAGTAGCGCGAGGTCAATAGTTGCGGTTTCGATCTCGTATTTCTGCCGTGTAGACAATTTGCGTTCAAGGAAGTCAAAAAGCACGCACAACGGAGAAGGCGGTAAAGGGGTTAGGTCTGAGTATTCTTTTCTTATAAATATTAGCTCTGCACAACGTATTTCCTCATCCAAGTCTTCCATCTCTCAGAGTTCTTGATTTCTCATACCGACTCGCATTTTCTTCTCCCGCAAATATATTCGTCAGATCTCATCTCGATTCTCTTTTCTGCAACCAGTGAGCTTCGATCGGATATTATAACGTTCATCGGCTAATATCGATCATATATCATATTTTTTTTATCTGCAATAACATGAAGAACCTTGTCAGGGTTATAATCTTGTTCCTGCTTTTTGCAAGCCCTAGTTGCAGCGGCAGATTGCTGGAGAACAATCTATTTATCGCCTCGGACAATCCGTCCGCCTTCAATCCCAATCTCAATTCCGTGGTCGACAATGGCTCCCGCTTGGAGAAAGATGCGGTATTGCATTGTGATGAAGAAATAAGCCCCTGGAGCGGCTCGTCGGAGAAGACTGCCGCCAAAGATCAGAACAAGTTATCGTCCAGGCTTAGTCCGGTTATTGTTCAAAATAAAAACAAGGCCGACGAAGCGCCGGCATCAGACAGAGCCGAGAGCGTATTTCATCTACTGCCGAAGGGAAATGTAACACCGTCTGGCCGGGGTCCAAAAGTAAATTCCATGGTGACAGAACAACGCCTCTCCACATCGAAGCGTAGTCCTGGCGTCGGTCACATGCAGATGGTCCGCCCTAAATCTCAAACAATAAACGGCGAGAAGCTCAAATCCCATCACAGCAATGGAGATGATAAAAGAAATAAACGCAAGCTGCGCTCTACCTCGAGCCCAGGAGTCGGCCATTGATGGGTATCGGCTGTATACAGAACATTAATAGAGCAGAGTTTACGGCAAGAATTTGTTTGTGATCGATAAAGCCAGGCAAATCGTTTCCCATTATGTCCCTTCAAGTGCAGATTCAGTTGAAGGATCGGAGTCTTTGGGACTCAAAATTCAATATTTTCATTATTGAGCGAGTATTTTTTGAAATGTAAACTTATTCATACCTTCACGTTACAGGGCCTTGCCAGATAAGATTAGAGGATGTCGTTTGGTTTTCGTGTGTAGATTGTCAGAAGACAAACGCTGTCTGTGACGAGAGGATTAGGATAATATAGTGGAGTGGAGAACCACGTCTCATACAGAGCATTATTTTTTAATTCTTTGAAAAAGTTCTAAATGCATATATCAATTGAACAAAATTTCGTGAAGCTTTACCAAATATTTCCAATGGTTGTGTGAGAAACATTGGTGTAGTCAGAGTTTCCATACATTTGAAAAAGTTTACCCCTTTTTATAAATTTGAATATTTACCACTTATTGAACTCGTACCTAATCCATAGTGTAAATAGTGGTGAATATGCTTCGGTCCAAGTGATGATTGCATTGTGATGATTTCATGTTTATATTATGATGAACTTGTAATTTAAAAAATAGAACAGTTATAATAAATAATAATATTATTTTATATTTATTTTTTTCCATTGAAAAAGCTCAATATTTTGTAGGTGCTTTGAGAGCAAAGAGAAAAAGAAGTAAAGGAAAAACAAGGTACATATGATAAAACTAAGTCTAATAAAAGAGCATTTTAATAAAGAAGAGAACATAAAAGGAGATTGCCACATAATAAGTATAGATCGAGTTCAAAATAATGCTCATCAAAGCTGAAAAAAACGAGTTAGAAATATAAACGTCGGTGATAGAGTCGTCTATGTGAGAGTCCAGGAGATATCAACAGATAGTAAAAAATATACAAAAGCTAGAAGAAAGAAGAATGTCTATTCCATGATCCATTAATTACTGAGTGAGCATGGGACCGTCGATAAAGGGGCAGTGATAGTACTAAAAAAAACTCATCCCCGATAGATTCAAAGACATGCCATTGAGGAAAAAAGAGTTGCATCCCTGCTTTTGAAAGAGCATCTGCTATAGAGTTTTAAATCATGTATACATGTTTTAGAACAACAAAATGAAAAGTAGCCATAAACTTGAAGATCTCCTCCAAAATAGGCATTAGAAGAATATTATGACAAATTTGAACTTTACTAGTCCAATTGATGACATCCATAGAATCTCCAAAAAATTGAATGGATTGAACCCCCTTCTACCCGAAGAATTGAAGAAGCAACTTTAAGGTCATAAGCTTAGCATAATTATTGGTCCCTTGACCTAGGCCCATTTTGATTTTGAAGAAATGGTTATCAGAGAGATACAACATTGCGCCACCCCCACGAGATTGATTATCATCCTAAGAAGCACCATTCAAAAAATCCCAGGGCTGATATTTATCAATGGATTCAAGCTGGTAAACATGCATAGTAGAGATGTCTTTTTCTTGAGGAAAATGAGATAAAATCGAGAGGCCCTGCGAAGTAATGAGATCTGGAAGAGTGGGTTTATCCTCTAAAATGATAGAGTTATGAGCCAACCAGATGCCCCAACATAAAATTAAAGGCAAAGCTTTAATTTTCTTGTGGACCAGCACCTAAAGCCAGTCCTTCCAAGCATGTTCCAAAGAAGGGCCGTCCCAAACACATGCTAAATTTAGAAGGGTCGGGGCTTCTTTCCAAACTCTCAAAGTAAAAGGGAAGGATATAAGAAGATGAAAAATAGATTTGTTGTCTTCTTTACATAGGGGGAACCAGCCTGACCCAACACACTTCCTCTTCCACATGTTATCCTAGGTAGGGACCTTATTATTTATAGAAGACCACATGAAAATGTTGGCCTTTTGAGGGCATTTTAGCTTCTATAACCCACTCCACCACCAGCATGGTTCCCTATTGATATGAATTTTATGAGCAGAACGAAATGAATAGAGATTATTAAAAGATGCTTAACACAGAATAAAAGAGATACAATAAAACTGGTTTTCTATTCAATAAGGAAATAAGTTCAAACTGTAAAATACAACGGAAAACAAGCTTGCTGGAATGGTGGCGGCATATCTCTAAGAAGAGATGTGACGGTTGCGCTCATTCGCAAGAAGATGATTACAGTGAGGCTTTGAAGGACTTTTTATCATAAACAAGAATATCAAAAACCTAACCCTAGGAGATGAAGCGCCAAAAGTCATGTGAGCCCCGTTTGGATAAGTTAGTGCATCAACTTCCCATGGTCGTAACTTTTGCATACGATCTCTGTTTTAGGTGCACGATAGCCCATTGGAATGGTCTATATAAGGAATACACATTTTTCTGCAAGTTATGGCGATACCTAAAAACATTATTTAGGGACTCAAAATGGCCCCGCAAGTTAGGGACCCAAAAACTATGAAAAAAAAAACTGTCAAACTATCAAACTACCAAAATGAACCAGTTGGAATAGGTGGGAATCCACCGACATCCATCTGGATCACCTATGAAGAAGAGCTACATTAAGAGCAATATAATCCAATTTGGGTGTGTAAACCCCATGCAGAGACTTTTGTCAGACCATTTTTCCTCTCTATCAGTAAGCCTGATATGACCAATGCTAAGAGCAGAGATAAAATTATCCCAAAGAATGGCAAGATTCTCTTCTAGTCCTAGTAAGGAAAAACTCCTCCACCCTTGATGCCATAGGGAATTTGTTACTGGATTTGAGGCTTGATGATGAAATAAAATATCTTGATGATGAAGTTGAGATAAAAGATCATCAAGTAGAATATGTGAAATTCCACTCCCTAGCCAGGTATCATCCCCAATACGAACATGATCACCTCTACCAACTCTCCAATCCAAACCATCTCCCACTATTGGGAAGGAAGAAACCACAACTTTCCAAATAATAGATCAATTCGAATGAGACTTGATTGGTCTATGAATCCATTCTTCAAGATTATCCAAAAGGATCTATTTGTGCTTCACCACAGTGGTCCATAGGTTTTCATTTGATAAGAGATGCCAACTTACTTTAGCAGCCAAATATTTAGAAAATAAGAAAGTGAATTTTAAACCCCATCCACCCAAATCTTTTGGTCGAGCAAGATGCTCCCATTTTGACCATGGCGTAGTATATTGTTCTTGAGACCCCGACCAGATGAATCTAAAGAAGATACACCTAACATTTTCTAATATTCCCTTCAGAATCTAAGAAAGAGACATCTAGTAAATATGGATGGATTCCAACACCGATTTTTTGAGGGTTAATCTTCTAGCCCTAGAAAGCCACCTGAAACTCTGGACTTTTAGCCTCTTTTCTAGTTTGTCCAGAACCCATCTCCAGTTTTCTTTTCGATAGCATTTGGAATTTAACTCGAAGCCTAAATATTTAATGCCTTCAGAGAAATATTGAGTCTGGAAAGGAAAGATAATCTGATAATCTTCAATACCTTCACCCTCCAAACTAGTCAAGGTGAGGGTACATTTTTTAGGATTAATTATCATTCTTGTGGTAGAAATAAAGAGATTGAGGATTTTAGCTAACTTCTATGCATCTCTAGGCCGACCACTACAGAATATAATCACATCATCGACAAAGAGAAGATGAGTGATTCAAATGCCCCTAGTGAACTGGATGCCATGAAATTCCCCATCTCAGACATCCAAACCAATGGCTCTTCTTAAGACCTATTCCACCAGTAGGAAAATAATGGTTGAGAGAGGACAACCTTTTCTAAGACCCCTTTCCGAAGAGAAGAAGGGTGAGGTTGCACCATTAATAAGAACTATAAAAGAGACTGGTGATATAAAGGACATCACCCATTTGATGAAAGGGACCTCAAAAATGAAATGAGTGAGCATAAGTCGAATGAAGGACCAGTTGACACGGTCATATGATTTTGATAGATCAATATTTATAATTGCGCCTTGGGATTTGTAGGATTTGTAGGATTTAAGGATGTGAAGACCCTCCTGGGCCACCCCTATAGCTTCATGAATTTGGCAACCTTCCAAAAAGCCAAACTGTTCTTTAGAAATGGAGTCTGATAAAAATGGTTTTAATCGCCCATAGATTATTTTTTCCACAATTGATAGATGCAGTTACATAGAGAAATAGGCATGAACTCATCAAAAGATTGAAGATCATCAGATTTTGGAATGAGCGCAACAAAGGTTGATTTGAAAGGGGCATGAAATCTCCCATTTCTTATAACTCCTCTACAACTTTCAAGAGGTCAATGCCAATAAGATCATAGAAACCCAAATAGAATTCAACTAGCCACCCATCCAGTCCTGAGCTCTTATATTTCTAGAAAATGAGAAGGGTTTCTTGTAGCTCAACTTCTGTTACTTCATCAAATAAAGATTTGTTTCCATTTGCATCCATAAATATGGGAAATAATAGCACTAAATGAATAATATCAATAATATTAACTCTCAGATCGGCCTTGAAAAGGGATTGGAATTGATTGTTTTCCATCTAGGCAAGACCCTCAAAACTGGAAACTTCATGGCCCTCCTGATCCTTTAGTTTCTAGATGGTATTTGAAGCTTTCTAGCCTTTTTCATAAGCTGGAAATAATTTTGTATTCTCATCCCTTTTGTCAATCCAAATATCCCTTCTCTTCAACCTCCATGCAACCTCCTGATCAACGAGAAACTGTCTCTTACAAGCCTCCAAAGCCTTTAGCTCATCCCTGGAGGATGTCAAAGAAAAAACAACATCTTCCATTTGGTGGATTTGTTCAAGTTGAGCTTCAATTGGACTAATATATTGCTCATCATTTTTCCTCTTCTCATGGGCCCAAGGGACCACCAATTGCTTGATTCTATTTAGGTTTGTTGCAAATTGTACTGCAACAGATTAACCATTTCCAACATCATATCTGACCCAATTTTCCTTAACTAGCTTCAAAAAAGATTCATTCGATAACCAGGTTGCATTGAATTTGAAAGGGGATGCTGAATGTTTTGTCCCCCCTTCGATTTCCATAAAAAATGATGAGTGGTCCAATTCACCCTCACAACCGACCCATTGAAAAAATTGAAGAGGAAGCTCCATTATCTTATCAAAGACCAAGAAATGATCAAACCATTTTTCCACATGGGAATCCCCGATCAAACCATTTGTTGAAACAAGATAATTTAAATGTTCAGATTGAAGGTCAAGGTAGGCCTTTGGACCCCAAACTTCAGCTTCCCCCAAAGAGAAATTTAGGTACCCTCCTAGAATTAGGTTATTAGCTTTGAGCAGATCGATATTGAGAAGAGAGTCCCAGAAAGGGCCCCTTTAAACATAGGGACCATAAACATTAAGAATCTTGAATTCCAATACCATCCCTTCCACCAAAATGTCCAGAACGATGTATAAAACCAAGGCCTATGAATTTAAAATATTAACATGACGGGAGTGCCACCCAATCGCCAGATCCCCTGATTGACCATTTGCATCAATACCCGTAAACTGCCAACAAGGGAGAATTGATTCTAAAACTTTAGTCACCACCATTGCATATTCCATCATTTCTTGAAGAAGAATAACATTAGGTTGGTAAAGAGATACCATACACTTAAAGGCATATTTCTTCTGAAGGCTCTCCAAAACATTGCAATTAAAGGAGATAAATATCACAGGGGAATACTAATGGAGGCGTTCACTACTCTAAGTGCCCCAAGAATTGATCATTTCCTACATAAGGAAATGTTGAAAATATCTCTATTTTGATCCTTTGAGATATGGGAGAGACAACCACATTCATTCTTTGAGATATAGGAGTCAGGGTTAGTGCCAAGCCCAGAGCCACCCTTCGGAGTAGCCAAGATCGATCGATTATGAAATTGAAAGTGAATGGACCTATCCTCAGAGTGGAAAAAGGCCCAACAGAGGACCGTGAGGATGGAGAGTAGGGGGGACACGGGGAGGAGGGAGAAGGAGGCGAAGGTAGGAAAGGAGGATGAGGGAAGAGAGGGGGAAATCCATTGATCCATAAGGAAAGAGAGATTGGGGAGAGAGGGATCACGATCCACATTGAGAAAATTAAAAGCATGGATCAAACCATTAACTAGAAGGGGAATAGAAATATGCATACCCAAGAGAGAGCCAAAAGGATGGATAGGGTCAGGTCCCATAGATGTGGAAGGACTCGATGCAGAGCCTGAGTGAAATTCCAGAGCTAAAGCCTTTGGTGAGGAAGCCATATCCCTCCTATCTGATTCCTGCAGAGAATCCAAAGAAGCATGACCTGCCGACCTGGAGGTAACCGAAGAAGAGAAGAGTGTGTTGAGACCTGCACTAGCCTATAGATTGTGATGATTCTTGGTCCGAGAGAGACTGGAGTTTTTAGAATGGCTGCGAAAAGGAAAGGAACATTCTTTGGCAATGTGACCATGCTCATGACAAAGAAGACAATGGAAGGGTACACCTTCATAATGAAAAATATGGACCCAAGATCGACCCATGTCTGTAATATTTAATTCTTTCCTCAAGCCCTCCCGAATATTTAGTGAGACAAGAATACGGGCCATCAACATTTCCCCATACTCCAAAAGTGACTTATTTGTATCCAAGAAATGTCCCATTACATTGTTGATATCCTAGAAGCATTTTATTGACCACATATGGGGCGGGATACCGGGAAATTGAACCCAAAGAGGAATAGATTCTAGTCGTTCACTTGAGGCATCGAAGGTAGGATCCCAACGATTTAAGAGAACTGAAGAAGAGTCAATATACCAACCCTTCTAAAAGGCCGAGTCAGCCTGAGTGACCTCCACAAATTTAATCATAAACCACCCCTTGAAGAGACGAGTGATCTTCGAAGCAAGGTTAAAAACTGATCCCCAAGAGGAAAATGCCCATTCTTATAGATTTTTCTCGCTAAATTGCAGGCCATAATCTTTCCCCAAAACAATTTTTTCTTCCATTTCAACAACTTCATCTATGGATAGATATTCCCCCTAAAACAAGATTTGTAACCTCTATCGAATCTACCACACATTTATTTCTCTTTCAGTGCTTTGAACCAGAGACATTTTCCATAGGGGATTGACGGTCGCAGCCCTCAGGATCCCCTCAAATACACCATCCCAACCATTTAGATTCGAGGGGGGGAATTTTTGAGAAATAAAACCTTCCGAGTGTGGAAATAAACCTTGATATGTGGGTGATCTCGACCCTATATCAGAATAAATACAAGAATCAAGAAAGTATGAGTCCAATACCTAAAAACCACCAGATCTTTAAAGCTAATGATTATGATCCAGACCTTGAAGGCCCTTAGGCCTTTGAACTGGTATTGACATCCCGCAGGGATCCAGAAAGGTCCAAGAAACCTGAGTTGAAGGAAACAAAGACAAGGGTGGTTGTGAATATGATAAAATAAAAACCCCCAGGGACGCAAAATCCCCAACGAAACTAGAGTGTAGTGGAAAAGAAAGAACCAATAGTTGGGAGTGAATAAAAGCTAGGGAGAATCCCTAGAAGGAAGAGGCCCGAACACTGAACCAAAAACAAAGCCCTCAGCAACAACTTTAGAGACACAGGGAGGATGAGAAACCTGAGGAGAAACACTAGACCGATCCACCTCCAACATACACAAATCTAAGAGAAAAAAATGGGGGGATCTGAAAACTCATTGCTCCCAGACCAATAGTTCAGAAGGGTCCGAAGAATAATCCACCTCATCATCGTAGATTTCCATATTTAGCAAGAAGAAAACCGCATGCAGACTTGATCACTAGATAACGTTCACTAAACCACCTCCAACCACAGGTTGTTGACTGACAAGAAGAAAAGGACGTGGACTCGAGCATGCGGAAGAGGAAACCGCAGAGCTACCCCATCTTAGATCTAGTGTTAAAATGTGAAAAAATATCCTAACTTATACAAACTATAACATTGAAATTATCATATATATATATATATATAATGATACATAAATAAAAATATTATAGATATGATATTTGTACAACAATATTGTTTCTTGTTTTTAATTAATGTTTAAATATAAATTTCTTAGATATTTGGTAAATTCAAAACTAAAATGGATTATTAGTAATGATATTGGTTTGATATACATTAATGTAAATTATCACTTAAATCTTTTAATATTTTTTGAAATATAAAGTATAATGAGTCTTGTTTGATGTGTAAGCAATATATCATAGGATGTACAAAAAAATATTGAAATAGCTTAAACTTATCTTTAGTTATTGGGTTGATAGATCTTTTACAATGAATATGGGTATTGGTAGGGTTAAAGGAGTTGATAGAGTTTTTACAATGAGTATACTTATTGGGACAGATTTTATAATTATTACGGGGAAGATGTTATAACGTAAATGAACGTGAAATTGGTGTTATAGGTGTGGAAGGGGTTGTCATAAACCCCATAGAAACAATAGTTTATGCATTTCCTTAGAGTTTGTAAATATCCACTAACAACTAGGATAAAGCCTCTATCCTCTTGCAAGGTTTGATAATTTCCACTTCTCTTGATATTCATAATTTGATCGTGGTGGGGGATTCCAAAAATGTCATTATACATATGGAAATGAATATGATTCCTAAGGATTTCCTCTTGATAGAAAGGAAAAATAATGAAAAAGACCATAAATTCATTCTCCAAAGTTCGATTTTACCATGTGTTGAGGGAAACAAATCATATAGTGCATATGTATGCTAGCGAGGCTTCTTTGATAAAAGAAGGGGATATAGTAATGAATGAAAAAAATTATACTCAATCTATAGCTATATAGTAATGAATGCAAAAAATTATACTCAATCTATAGCTTGATATGATGGAGAAAAATGAACATAATATGCATTTTAACTAACAAATGACTCATTGTAAGGAAAGAGGGCTATTTTGCAGAGTGAATTATTAGAAGTGATGTTTCCCATATTTTGACATGCTAGCATTCCTCTCCTTCATTATTTTTAAATTCTTAGTATTTCCCTCAAGCACTATGGGATCATGGCTATGTGGTTTGGTTATCTTCCACAACATCTTTCACATTCCATTTTGAGGTCATGTTTAGTGTTTTTTAGTCACCAAATTTGGTTGGTGGTAACAACTCCTTTCCTCCTCTGTAATACGAGTAAGATACCACCTTTACCTTCCTATCTTCTTGAAGGTTTGGTAGGTACTGGGTTAGCCTCTTGTCTCAATTTAAGGGAGCATGTTTACGTGTTCTTAAATGGTGATTCTATCTCTCAATTCGATGTTTTTCATTCAATTAATGGATGTATTGAGATTTTGAGCTATTCCCTTTTGAATTATTTTACTAGCAACCTCGATATGTGGCAACTTGGAACAGGCACAAGTTTTACCAGATATCTATATGGTCAGTTGTTTCCTGTCTCTTGTATAGGAATATAGAAGGTTTATCTTTGGACCTTTTTTCACTTTCTCAGATCCCCCTATTTATTCTCAAAATAGGTATTTCTCATTAAGACAATTTTAAACTATATTGGCTCCTACCTTAGATTGCACGTGACATGGTTATTGTGATAAATATTGACACTAAATACTACAGGGGAATTTCTTCTTGGCTCTGTGATTTGATTTACTTTTCTATCTAGATGGACTAAATGGAATTGCAAGAGATATGGTGAGCTCTGTGGAGGCATGAGGAATAAATACAAGGAAATGAAAGCGAATTTCTTGGGTATGTGCAAGCTAATGACGGTCTGTCATGATGCGTTAGTGGCAATGCAAACCTGGAAAAACAACAATTTGTTAACTTTAAGGGATTATTCAAGGTAGTTTTACAATGAATTTGAATATGGTGTAAGAAGATGAAACATATTAAATTGAATTATCTTTCCTAATATGCAAATTTTATTCATAGATATTGTGAATAACTATGTCAAATATGATTTTTCTAACAATGGTATCTTATTTTTCCAACAAAATATAAGGTATGTGTTTTTGTTCGTGCATGTTTTGAGTACTCTAACGATGGAATTTCATTCCAAAAACTTGTATACTTGTAGAGAACCCATTTTTCTTGTGCCATGTATTTTTTTAGAATTTTTTAATATTAAGTTTATATTTTTTAAAAATGATCAAAGTGAACATATTCCTGAAATTACGTCTTTTGTTCATGCAGGCTAAGAGGGTCTTAACATGATCAAAACTTTTTTTTTTTGAGATTGTAGGTATCAGTCTCCTATAGTGTCACATATAACGCATTTGAGAAATGGTTAAGCTGAGAAAATGTTATAGAAGAAATCAGAGAGGTATGTATTCTAGGATTTTGATATATGCGAAGAAAAAAATAGATTAAAAATAATAAACAATATTAATTTTTGTTTTAAAATTATATATTTCAAAATATGCATCGCCGACTCTATCTATGTCTATAGTTTCATCAACAATTTAATTGTTTATCCTCTATAAAAATAACATCAAAGATAAAGATATAGAGGGGTATTAACAAAATTGGAGGTTTTTATCAATTTGCAGACTGAACCACTAGGTTTGTTATCCCAAACCTAAATTCAAGCCAACCAAGTCAGCATACACCTTATGAGTGTTGCCCCAAAAAAATTGAATTCTAAATAACGCTTGTGTATTCTTAGGAGCGCACACATGCTCTAGGAACACACACATGCTCTAGGAATGCACACTCGCTCTAGGAACTCGCACACGCTCCTAAAATTCATTCCTCCACCCCTCCCTTTCTCTCTCTCTCCTACATCTACCACCAATATCTATATCCCTCTTACTCTCCCTCTCTACCTCCTTTGTCTATCTCCCTCTCTCTCCCTCACACTTCTAAACATGGTAATACCTAGACATGGAAAGACTTAGACATCACAAGGCATGGAAAGACGTAGACCTAGAACTTACCTTGACATGCCTCAGACTCTCACACCCACTCTCTCCCTATCATACCCCGTCTTCCACTCTCTCTCTCTATACCCATTTTTCCCTCCTTCCCCTCTCTCTTCCACCTCTCTCCCACTTTTTCTCTATCTCCTCATTGTTAGTCTCAATCTCACTCTTCCTACCCATCTTTCTCTCTCTATTCCCCCTCTCTATCTCCATCTGTATCCCCCCCTTCCTCTCACTCTCTCACTACCCCCTTCTATGTCTCCCTCTCTGCTTCCCTTCCAATCACTATCCCTATCTATACCCCACCCTCTATCTCCCTCTCCTTCCCTCTAACACTTTGTCTCTACCCCTCCTCTTTGTCTTGTTCTCTCCCTCTCCCACACCCTAACACACTCACTCTCTACCTCCCCTCTTTGTATACCTCTCTCTCCC
>ML780225.1:2573158-2592826 GCA_009831015.1 Picea engelmannii | reverse complement strand
TTTTTGATATTGACTGCACAAGAGAACTAGAGAGAAGTGGGAGCAACAAATACTATAGGAAGCGATCATAAGGTATGTCCATGATTCTTGCCTCTTAGTAAATTCAATATTTAAAACTTAAGGAAAGTGTTCTATTCTGTTTTGCTTTGTTGTAGATCCAGGTGGATCTAGGGAGATCATTTTGTGTCCGCACTTATGAATTTATCCAATAACACAAAGTATGGTGTTGACCCCTCATCGATATAAGATATCTCTGATGAGGAGATAGTGGGGGGCCTGGTGGTGAATACGACGAAAATCATCCCATGAGAGGTGATTACCAAACTTTTGGGTTCAGAGGTAGACCAGGAGGTCACCGTACCAAGGATCATCCGAAGTGATATAAAAGAGATTTTTATCAGGGAAGTTGGTATTGATAGGGGAACTGGTAGTATCATAGGGTAGGTCATGACAAGTTCGGTGAGGACGAGAGCTTTCTTTCTCTTAGGTGTTGAAAATTCAAGATCGTACTCCTGAATGATAACGATCCATTGGGTAAATTTGCCATTAATTTGCCAACGACTGAGTAAGTATTGCATAGGGTTGGAATCTGCTACGACCTTAGTCATGTGAAGCAGAATGTAATGACAAAGTTTCTGTACTGCGAGGATGACTGCAAGGGCTAGTTTCTCTTCGTGCTTATACTTCAAGGGTGGCCCTAATAGGTTTTTACTAATGTAGTAAATGACATGCTCACAATCGTCATCGCCGATTTGAACGAGAACTTCTGCTACTAAGACAGTTGAGGCTGATATGTAGAGGCTATAGTTGCGATTGTAGTCGGGTGCACTAATTAAAGGTGCGTTGGAGAGTGCCATTTTAAGATCGTCAAATTATTTTTGGGCATGTTCATCCCAGTGGAATGGGATGTCATGGTAGAGTAAGTGAAGGAAACTATGTGCTCGAGTGGCATAGTCTGGGAGAAATCGCCGTAGAAAGTTAGCTTTTCCTTGTAGGCTCTGTAGTTGACATAAATTTCGTGGCGGTGGAATTTCAGTGATGGCTTGGACTTTGAGGGCATCCACGGTAATACCGCTTTGGGAAATGATGAATCCGAGGAGGCGCCCAACAGTGATGCAGAATACGCATTTGAGGGGGTTCAAGCGGATGTTGTACTGACGACACCATTGGAAGACGATTCATAAATAATCAAGATCCTAGGTGCATTTTTTGGATTGAGCTATGAGATCGTCTAAGTATGTGAGGATGATATGAGCTAGATCATGAAAAATGTATGTCATAGCCCATTGGAAAGTTGCACCAGCATTCTTTAGGCCAAAAGGCATGACATGATACGCAAACGTACCCCAAGGGGTGGTGAATGCAGTTTTGTATTGATCGGATGGGTGAATTTGGATTTGATTATAACCATAGAAACTATCCATGAAGGAGAGAGCCTCGTGGCCTATGCAGTCATCAATAATTTGATCGATGAAAGGCATTGGAAAGTTGTCTTTGGGACAGGCGTGATTGAGATCGCGAAAGTCCCTGCAGATGTAGATAGTGCCCTATTTTTTGTTAACGGGTACAGGGTTGGAAACCCATGAGGTATAGGTGATGGGGTAGATGAACCCAGCCACGTGTAATTTGTCAATATCGGCTTTAATGGCCGCTGCTTTGGATGGGTGTAGAGGTCATTTTTTTTGATGGACTGGTGTAATGTCAGGCCAGGTGTCGATGCGATGTTCAACAATAGAGGGATCAAGGCCAGGCATCTATGTGTATGACCAGGAAAAAATATCTCGATATTCTTGGAAGAGGGCTTTATAGGCAGTGATTTCTTGAGGAGTGCAAGCGGCGCCAATGGTTATTTCCTTGACAACTCCATTTTTTATGGAAATATCAGTTTTGATGGTCGGGGAAATGTTGGCCATGTTGTCTTCTTCAAAAGCATTAGGGGCAGGAATGGGGTTGTTGAACCAGTCGATATGCCCTGATGGGATAAAATATTTGGTTTTGACCGTGTATATGGGATGTTGGTTAGGAGGTGTGGATGCTTCCTATGGAAAGAAGAGTGCTTTGTGGTGTAGCGCATCCCATGGGTAGTCGGGAGTGGTTAGTTCCTCGAGTATGTCCTCGTCATAGTGAAATTGGTGGGAATACAAGGGGTCTAAAAGAGTGATATCGGTGACTGTCACCATGTGGTTGTCCTTTGGTGATAAAGAAGCAGAGGGAATGACATAATGAGATTGTGATGGTTCGCTCAACATAAACCAAATATCGAGGTACTGAGGAGTACCAGTGGTAGGTGGATGTAAAATTTTTGTAGGGAAATGAGTGGGATAATTGGGGGGATTTGGGGGTAAATCCTTAGATAAGTCATCCAAGAACCATGGAGGAATAGGGAGTGCCTCTGGTTCAGGAGAAATGATATGAAGAATCTCAAGTAGTGAGGTAAGGTCAACCATTGATTCTGTAGAGGGAACAGGGGTTTGTATCGATGTCATCTAGCGGTGCCTGTATTCAATGATCATAGGACATTGATATGTAAAATGATCTAAGGATTCACATAGAGAGAAAGTGCATCTCATACATTCATTGACTGAAGTTGTGACATAATGGATGTCAGTTATTTTTGGTAGGGATGATGTAGCTGGATTGGGTTCATTCAGGAAGCTTTGGCATACTGCGACTAATGTCTACCAGAGGTGAGGTAGTGCTGGGAAATGGTGTGTATAATGGCCATATTATGAACATATAGTGCAAGCAAATTTGGTTCATAGCCCTTTGTTACTTGAGTTAGGGGAGGTAGTGGCAATACTTGCTATAGTAGAGGGTGGTGAGGGTGTTTTATTGAGTGGAATTAGGTTACGTAACTCAGGTAGAGATGGGCATTTGTTGGTTGGGTGTCCATCTTTCTCACATAGCGTGCAAGGAGGTTGGACATGTGGGGGAAGTGGAGTTGTGGGATCCTTCTTCTTTCACCTGCCCCCAGCTATGGCAGGGAGGTTAGTGAGTGGAGGTGTAGAGTGTATGGTGGGAGTGAGTATGGGAATCGTCATTGGGACTCCTTCCATTTGGGGGGGAAGGGATGGTTGAGGGACCATCTCTGGTGGATGTAAATACCAAACTAGAATTTCTAACACCATATTAGGTAGGGTAAATGTGGTGGCTACTTGGAAATCTTGTATGCTAGGTGGAGGGTAGAAGAAGGGGATTTGAGTAATGGCTTGAGGAACTGTCTCCCAAACTGGGATATGACCTTGGGGAGAGATGAAATTGTGAACTTGTGGAGTTGACGAGTTCGCAGAAAGCTCATGAGGGGGGAGCTCTATCACTAGTGGGACGTCAGATATGATAGAAGCCTCCCTAGAAGGAAGGGTATCCTTTGGGTCAGTTCCGTTGGATGATACGATGCATACTTGATTGGAAGGATGAAGGAGTGGTGGTGCACCATGGTAAGTTCCTAATAATGATGGGTCTTTGAAAATATTGGGACCCATTTCGATGAGTGAGTATGTGTCACGACTCATGTGGATGAGAGGGAGAATGTTATCGATGTTGGCAGAAGGGTTAGGCTCGTAATGTGAGACTTGGTCAATGGTAATGATCTTCCCGGTATGGGGGAACATCATTGTTCAAAAGATGGAAGAGACAACTGCCTTCATAGAATACATGTAGCTACGACCGAACATGACATTATAATCGAGTGGGGCATCGATAACTTCAATGTCGATGAGAATGGTCTTTCCCCCGAGTTCTATGGGGAAATTTTGGAAGAGCCCTTCGGGAGAAGATGGTCATCCATCATAATCTCTTAAGGTAATGGAAGATGGTATGAGTTTGGGGGAACCAAGTTTCTGCCATACAGACTTGGACATAATTCATGTGGATGCACCTTTATTGATGATGCACCGATGAACTGTAATGTTTCAAATGTTTACTGGGATTTGAAAAGAAATTAGAGTGGGAAGGTGAGGTTCTCCGGTGTCGAGATCAAATGTGATGAGTTGGGTATCCACGGGGTCGACTACCCCCAAGGTGGAAAGTAATGATTTTCACTGAGTAGGACAAGTTTGAAGGACTTCTAAGACTGACATGTCAGCCGAGGATTATGCTAAGTCGTCGACCAAACTGTAACTATGAGCCGCCCTGGCCTGGGGGTTGTGGACATTCCTGCGCAATGGGATGCAAGGAATGTGAAGAGGTGTTTCGACATTAGGGCGAGGAATCACCAACGGGGGTCCCATTGGTGCGGGGATTATTTCTGGGGGAATGGGAAGGGACTCGACGGGTGCATGGTATTGATGACTACGTGTTTGCAGAAGGATTTCTTCCTCACTGGTGAGGAGGATAGTACTATCTACGGGATTGTTTGGATTGAGGTACTATCCTAACTAAGGTGGGGTAGGCTATGTGTCCTGTTGGGTGTTTATCACACCCTGGTGCAGAATGGGATTCTACAACACGACTGGGGGGGGATTGTTGCATGTATTGTTGTGGGGCCTGCTAAGGGGCAAGCGATGCTGGAGGATGTGGTAGACTGCCTGAGTCTTTCAGCCATTTAAAATCAGGGATTTGGGGGCAATGATGAGTATAATGATCATACTCACCACAAAGGGCACAAGGGAAGGTGGTTTTAATAGTATTGTTATTTCTCCCTTGACGCCTGTTGTTATTTCCCCCCCGGGGGTTCTGATTCCCCTGATTCTGGTTGCCCCCAATAGGTTGGTTCTATTGGGGGTGATTCCCTCTTTGACCTGGGTTGTTATTGTTCCTATTTTTTCCTTTCTTTTTGGTATTATTTGACTGATGGGTTGGATTTTCCGTATTCAGCTGTTCAAAATTTTGATATTGCTGAAGGGGAGAGGGTTGAACAAAATTCACCCCAGCGTGAGGGTGTGGGTGAGCCATGGGATGCGGAGGAATAGGGAATGGAAAGTATGGATTATGTGGGAGTTGTGATCCGTAAGGTACATAGGAAGGTGTGGCGCTTTCGCTAGTACTTAGAGTATAAGTTGAGGTAGAGGGAGTACCATAATTTATTTGGATAGGTGGGTGTATTGGGGGTGTCAACGGTGGCCCACTGATGGGTGGAGGAATAAAAATAGGGTATGGTTGTTGATAAGGGGGTGGGGGGTAATACGAGGTTCCCCCATATGCCAGCGGATATTGAGGTGTGCCATACATTGGTGGTTGTGGGGGGGGGGTGGACTGTGGTGTGTGGTATTACCAATCAATCTGTCTGCTGAGCGAGACATCCTAGGTTTTTCTTGATCGAATGGAACGGGTTTTGGGAGATCAGGAATTACTTTGTATAAGTACCTTTATTGTGAATAGATGAGGTCGTATTGTTGAGCCTTACTGATGACTTCTTCTTTTGATTGAGGGAAGGCAGAAGCTACATCTTTACCGAGGAGAGAGACAAGTGATCTCAAAAACTAGTCAAGACACTATTGTTTGGTGGTTTCGGCTTTGCACAAACCACGTCCTCTACGTGTTGACGAGAAAAAATGAACGCTCGTCAACTGGAGGAGTGGATCCGGTCCGGGGTTGTCTAAATAACCCAAGCAGTTTGGGATGAACCACCCCGATGGGTTTAGCAGCTTCATTGGCCGATCTAATTCCTAAGAAAAGGAAAGAAAACTAAGAAAAGGAACTAATCTAAATGAAGACAACAATTAAAGAAAACTAATAAGCAAATCTGAAATAAATATATACAGTCTATTGTCTAATATTATACAACAATAATTCTATGAAATTAAATGTTCAATTATCAACATAATTAGATCCCAACTACAAATGTACAATATTTACAGATTACATATTTTAAATCGAAAACCTAAAAAAAAAAAACAATTGTGAGTTGTCTTATGACAACAAAGCTATTATTTTTTAATTTTACAATTTTATGAAACAAAAATAAAATGACAATTATCAAAGATAAATAATTAAAATAAAACTAAACTATACATCTATCTAAACTACTGAAAATTCTCGAATTTATTATCTATCAAATTGCAAATAATTATCTAACCTAAAGTAATGCTTTCCAATTTGTCCCGTGCAAAGTATCTGATTCAGTTGTTCGATGGGAGGAAACCTGCACCAGATTTTACACAAGCTTCTTGTAAACAGGAAGAAGTGGTTCTCTTTGAATATCAATGATAGAATAAACAAGACATAAAACTACAACAATCTTATAATTTACAAAAAAATCAAAATTAGATAAACCCATATGTGAAGATTTGTACAAAATAATTCATTTAACGAAGAAGATAAACCTTTAATTCATTAAATTGAAACAAAGTAATTGTTGTACTAAAACTGAGATACATAAGAAATGGACATAATTTAAATCACGACGCATTAACCTGTAATAAGTCTCGATATCTAAAGTAGTCAATGACTTAATCACAAATTAAAATGCACACAACTTGAACGAAAGTATGATAAATTGAAAGCTAAAGATGTTAGAAAAGATCCACTTCCATTCGAGTATGTATCATCATAAATCCATATTCTTGTTCTCCCAATAGTGATGATGGGTTCTTTACAAAAATAAATGAGTATATAAAGGCCACAGGGTAAAACATCCCTGTGGGAATTATCTACAACAGTTTCCAAAAAATCTGGGCACAATCTCCCAAGTCTCTATTTCTGCCTATGACTAACAACTTAAAACAAAACTATATCACAAAAAGCATGTTCTAAACTGCCACAGCATGTCCAATTGCCATTTAAATTCGTATGCACATGTAAGTGGACAAAAATACACAAGTTTAGATAATGTTTTATTTGTAAAATTAACAAAAAACCCAATTTTATGACTAGTTAATAGAATCAAATGATTTTGTAGCTAGTCATATTTGCAAACAAAATTATTTTAAGTCAATCCAAATGATAACAGAAATGCATTCAACCTATTAAACAAACCATTAATTACCAATTCAAAACAAAGCAAATCATTCACGCTGGATAATTAATGGTTTGTTTAATAGGTTGAATGCATTTCTGTTATCATTAAATCGTGTTTAATTAACCGAATGGATATATGCAATCTGCCAACCAATTTTTTATTGCCAATTTGAAAGAGAATCGTTTGACAATTCAAAAAAAATGAAATCATTTTTTTTTGAATCAATTTTAACTATAATCGATTTTTAAAACCAATCTTTGTTATTAATCCAGTGCATACAAAAATGACTTATGCTAATTCAGGGCACACAACATCGTTTCTGAATCAAACCAAATAGAACTAAATCAAACAAACTCAAAATCAATTCAATCGTTTATACTAATTGAAGAACAATAAAATTGTGTTAAATTGGTTTAATCAAAACATAGTTATATTAGATTTTAACAAACGAATCCATGAAAACAAAATAGTATATGCTGATCCTAATGAAATCTTTTGTACAGATCCAATGCAATCATAATTCAAAACGAAATCATCCATTCAAAACAAAACATAATCATTTTTGAATCTATTTAAACAAACAAAACTAATTCGAGGAAAACACAATCGGCTAATTCAAACCAAATCATTAAAAATCGATGTTGAAATACATACCTGGGC
This sequence comes from Picea engelmannii, assembly GCA_009831015.1. Taxonomy (NCBI): domain Eukaryota; kingdom Viridiplantae; phylum Streptophyta; class Pinopsida; order Pinales; family Pinaceae; genus Picea; species Picea engelmannii. The sequence goes on along the minus strand of ML780225.1, from coordinate 2,585,268 downwards.
AGTAGGAAAATGATTCGGTTAGGATATCTGTGAGTTAACAAAAGGCTGTAGCTGCCTCAACATCTTAAACTGAGCATGTTGTCTTTCAACTTGCTAACAGACTGCTTGATAAATATTTGTATTGATCAAGGGTTTCAACAGGAGGCTGAGGCACAAGGCTGGACAGGTGGAAGGGGTTCTGAGGCCCAGGTCTAGAGAAGTAATAAACATAGATCCAAAATGCACCTTACAGCCACGGAGAGGATATGAAAATTGGCCTATAAAACATGAGCTATAACTCTATAATAAACTACTTTATGAGGAAGTCACCCGCAATGAAGGTAACGGGGATAATTTCGGTTCTGGGTTTTCAAGGGTTTGATCGGATTCAAAACCGTTTTCCCAGAATCGCTCATGCAAAAACGTGTCTCTGGGAGGAAATACAGGGTTAAACTAAGCAGTCTCCTCTGGCACTATCAAACCAAAACTGACTCTGAACACCATGGGGGTTAACTTTTCCCTACAGGAGCCAGGAGAGAACACATAGTGATCAGGGTAAATGGTGAGGGTTTGGACAGGGTATATGCAGGACCGTAGGCTCACAGGTTTTCCCAAAAGGAATAGAGGTAACCTGAGATACAAGGCAGACATTAATGCCTAAGTGTGCGAGGATGGTGGAAGGCAATAAGCCCATGCAAAATAGTCATATCCAAAAGTACAACCAATGGCGCATATGGTGATTCAAATGACTATTGGTATATGTTAAAAAAAATGCCAATAAAACAACCATTGAAAACTATGATGAGTCGACTCAAATATTTGCACAAGCAATAGCGTTTGCATGATTTTTAAAACCAAACAATATTTCGAATTTAAAACCAAAGTTTTGACCATAAAACTTATGCTTTGTATGAAACCATTGCACTAAGGGTCTAATCACCATGTTAATGCATTGTTATGAAACCATTGAATTCTATAAAAAACAATAGAACATCGAACCACCGTTAAATCAAAGACTCAATCACAATCACTGGAATACCATTACATTGCAAACTTATAAAATGAAGTCATATTAAAAAAAAAATGCGAATTGAGTAAAGGTTTTGGTGTCTTGCCAACTGTGTGACCATAATTGAATTAGAGATGAATTGACCACATGAAAAAGAGTAACCATAATAACCCAGCGACGATGTTAATGCCAATGACATGACTTCAAACTCAATGGTTTTCATTCTTTCAATTGTGAAAACGAAAACAAAAGGCAGGTGCGCGAATGCGCAAAATAATAGTGTTGTTTTATTCAAAATATTGCGATGAGAATCAAGGGTTCCAAAACACTTGTGCAGGCATCTTATAAATATAGGGTAAAAATGTGAAATGGATGCCAACAATGGTGACACACTGGTAGAAGCAGTTATCTCTGCCAAAAGAACAAATTCAGATTAAGATAATGAGAATAATTCTAACTCAAAAACAACCAGAAAATTGTTTAAACATCATCAGTAATCAAATATTCCAGCAATGCTTAAAGGATGAAAATTGATAATAGTCTTAAGACAAGTGAGCCACGATATTAAAGATAAAATCTCCAATACTATTGATAGAGCCACTGTTTCTAGAAGGCGTCCATAGCCTCGATAGGGTTGCCATTTAACCAACTCTAATATCTGTATCCTGACAAGAAGTTCCAGATCAGAATAAAGGACATTTTAAGGTCAAGAGATTTCATATTTGCAAATTTTCATATACCCGACATTGCTTCACTACTAGCGGGCCTGTTCAGTACCCCGACGAAGTTGTCTTGGCATCATGCATGCATTTACCCGCTGCCAGCAGACCTGTTCAACATCCCGACGGGTTTACAAGCACTTCCCATAGCTCTTTTATGATTTATTTTTTAAAGATATATAATTGAGCAGGGTGACGCTGAAATTTATGATTTTTTAGACATATTTTTACAAACCTTGAAAGAATTTCTAAAACTATCCTTCATTGAGATTCAGAGATGGTTTGTTTACAAAACTGACCTTCTAAGGCAGGGAGACATCTTCTCAGTCATTCCCTTAAGGAATAGGGACAACATAAGAAGATAATGGATGATCGTGACATGATTCACTCACAGATTGAAATCAATTAACTTCTTTCAAACAACAGTCTTTTCTCAATTATGGATGTAAATTTCAGAAGCATATCACAATTGATGTTTAGACAACTTTTCAGCAGTCATTTCAGAGGAAGAATTTTTTGTTTTCTTTGTCTGACCAGTTCATAATGCAGGTATGTGTATTTCAACAGCAAAAACTAGTAAGCATAAGGGAGAAATCAAAACACACCAGCAAAGAAGGATTTGCAAGAAAAGAAATCCAAACAACAAAAACAAAAAACAAATATGTACAGAAGGTGCATCTGAAAACCTCATGCCACAAATCCCTTGGGAGACTGAAAAGTAGGAAAATCTTGTTTGATGGGAAAGCAGTATTACTCGTGGTACCTTGGGTCAGGGTTGATTCAGATTTATTTATCTCTTTACCTTCCATTTAGGATTTTCATGACGACGCTGCATTTTTTTTTTTTTTAAATAACTATTCAACTAAAAGCAAAGAGAAAAAGATCAAGTAGACTTCCCTGACAACAACCATATTATGGTTTTCGTGGTGCGCCCACTTGCGTTCATCACTGCATTATTACAAAGAGAAATAGTGAGAAATCAAACTGAAAGAAAACCTATTCCTAAACCTACCCTAACTTTTAAACAAATCAGGATACTATATGAAGTCATGCTTCCAATGTAGCCATCGGAGTAACTCTAATCCTGTAATGGAAAAAAAATCAAGTATTGCTAATAAGAATGGTAATATATCAACAAATGACAGAAACATATCACACTTACCTTCATAATCATCATCTAAAAACAAAGTAAGCATGATCTTACCATTCCCTTGAATATTCTTGATGTATGAATCCTCCAACCATTGTGCAATCTTGTCGTGATAAGGGTCATAATGGCATGGGCGAGTGTAAGTAGTATTGAAAAACTTGTCAGGATTAGGAGGAAATGGAATAACCATCAGCCAAGGCTGAAATGCCCCATCCTCTAAGTGTTCATTAATGTCTTCCCATGGAGGATCTAAAAGAAATATGTCACGCCTTCTTCCAACATACTTAGGTAAAAAGAAAGCAAGCACAACCTTATCTTCATTATGAAATTTTTTTATATAAGAATATTCAAGCCATCCTAAGATCCTGTCACAAAATTGAGGATGCAAACGATGAATTTGATGAAACGAATATATCACTGGGAAACTCACCATATGAGCATTCGTGCAATCAATTGGATCATTGGTTTGAATGTTTCTTTCGATGAGATTGATCATTTCAAAATGTGAAGCATAAACATTAAGATTTGAGCTAATTAAAGAAATAATCTGCAACTTAGAATGTTTGATTTCCATAAGATGTAATGCATTATCCTTTTCAACAAGAAACTATGTAAAATTACCTCGCAACATGTCCTCTTCCCATATGAGTGATGAAAGTGAACAAGCATCAAATCCAATTTTATCAATGTTATGCTCGGAATTAATTTCACCAAAATTTAGCACATCGAAAGGATATGATTGTGGTGGAAAGGAGTAGGATGTTGTAGGTAAGATGTCAAGTCCACAAGAATCTAAGAATGGATCAGGATATAAAGAATAAAAGGAATCAGAAATAAGCAGATGAAAAGAATCTCTTGAACTATGATACTCAACAATGGTATTCTCTAGACATTTTTCTTCACTTTCTTTAAAACCCTTACTCTGTTTTGGTGATGAATACCTCAACATAATATGATCATCTGGATTTGACTTTTGTGTGATAGATAATTCAAAATTTATGTGACCAACATCTAGTCTTTCCTGTGAACAAAGTGCATTTTGAGGGTGAAGGTTTAAGGTTTCTTCTTCTAGTTGTATATCTTCTTCTCTAATTGGTTTCATAGGAGTACTAGAACATTCAAGATGATTTTCATTACTTAAGTGTTCTTCAATGACTGATTTCAAATGTTGATTAGAGCGTGAGTCAAAATAATGAGGATATTCACCTTGAGCCAGAAATGAATCTTCTCCCATACTGTTTGAATATTGAATATACAATGATTCAAAGGAAAAACCAATTTGGTTGTCAATAAGGACCTGGTCAATAGATTCTACCTCCCTAGCTTGTTCAACATTATCAGAAGAATTTTTCTCTTCTTGCGAAGAAGATTGTTCTTACAGTTGAGTGATAGGATTTGCAATTGGTTCTTCATTCGTGGTTGAACATGACTGAATGGAAGGGATGGAAGCATCATAGAAGAGATTTAATGCCAATGACATGTCATCGAGATTAAATTTAGAGAGGATATGATAGACTGTTGTCAAAAAGTCTTCTGAAGATGAATCATTGTTGATTAGGGAAGTATGAAATTCTTCACATAATTGATCAAAATCATAAATTTCAAAAGCATCTAGAAACTCATCTACAAATTGAAACCAATAAAAAATGTGACATGCTGGAAAGGATTCAAACCAATGTTTGATATGACCTCTAAAAGTAAAAGCGAATAGACTACATAAAACTCCTAAATATGAGATGTCATGTTTGATGCATTTGCACCAAAACTTGTTAAGGTGGTCTTTAGCAAATATATTGCCTTCACCATCAAAGGTGAGTTTGGACAAGCGAGAGACTGTCTCATTGGGAACATCAGGTAATGAGAAGTTGAAAGCATGTTCCAACACAACGATTTGGGGATCCATGGGGAAATTGAATATATTTAAAATAAAGGCTCCTACAAGGCTAGCTTGTCAGTCGGCCCTCCTTCTAGTGCCATTTGTTGATGGGCGAAAATGAACGCTCGTCAACTCGAGGAGTGGATCCGGTCCGGGGTTGTCTAAATAACCCAAGCCATTTGGGATGATCAACCACGACGGGTTTAGCGGCTCCATTGGATGATCTAAGTTCTAAGAAAATGGAAGAAAACTAAGTAAAGGAACTAATCTAAATGAAGACAACAATTAAAGAAAACTAATAAGCAAATCCGAAATAAATATATATATTCTATTGTCTAATATTATACAACAATAATTCTATGAAATTAAATTTTCAATTATCAACAGAATTAGATCCCAACTACAAATGTACAATATTTACATATTACATATTTTAAATCGAAATCCTAAAAAAAAAAAACCATTTGTGAGCTGTCCTATGACAACAAAGCTATTATTTTGAATTTTACAATTTTATGAAACAAAAATAAAATGACAATTATCAAAGCTAAATAATTAAAATAAAACTAAAATATACATCTATATAAACTACTGAAAATTATCGAATTTATTATCTATCAAATTGCAAATAACGATCTAACATGAAGTAATTCTTTCCAATTTGTCTCGTGCAAAGTATCTGATTCAGTTGTTTGATGGGAGGAAACCCGCACCAAATTTTCCACAAGCTTCTTGTAAACAGGAAGCAGTGGTGCCCTTTGAATATTAATGACAGAACAAACAATACATAAAATGACAACAATCTTATAATTTACAAACCATCACAATTAGATAAACCCGTCTGCGAAGATTTGTACAAAATGATAAATTTAACGAAGAAGATAAACCTTTAATTGATTAAATTGAAACAGAGTAATTGTTGTACTAAAACTGAGATACATAAGATATGGACAAAATTTAAATCATGATGCATTAACCTTTAATAAGTCTCGATATCTAAAGTAGTCAATGACTTAATCACAAATTAAAATGCACACAACTTGAACGAAAGTATGATAAATTGAAAGCTAAAGTTGTTAGAAAAGATCCACTTCCATTCGAGTTTGTATCATCATAAATCCATATTCTTGTTCTCCCAACAGTGATGATGGGTTCTTTACAAAAATAAATGAGTATATAAAGGCCACAGGGTAAAACATCCCCGTGGGAATTATCTAGAACAGTTTACAAAAAATCTGGGCACAATCTCCCAAGTCTCTATTTCTGCCTATGACTAACAACTTAAAACAAAACTATATCACAAAAAACATGTTCTAAACTGCCACAGCATGTCCAATTTCCATTTAAATTCGTATGCACCTGTAAGTGGACAAAAATACACAAGTTTAGATAATGTTTTATTTGTAAAATTAACAAAAATCCAAATTTTATGATTAGCTAACAGAATCAAAAGATTATGTAGCATATTTGCAAAAAGAATTATTTTAAGTCAATCCAAATGATAACAGAAATGCATTCAACCTATTAAACAAATCATTCATTACCAATTCAAAACAAAGCAAATCATTCACGTTGGAAGCGTCGAAATCTTTTATGCCAATTTGAAACAAATGAAATCGTGTTGAATTAACCGAATGGATATATGCAATCTGCCAACCAATTTTTTATTGCCAATTTGAAACAGAATCGTTTGACAATTCAAAATAAATGAAATCATTTTTTTTAATCAATTTTAACTATAATCGATTTTTAAAACCAATCTTTGCTATTAATCCAACGCATACATAAACGACTTATGCTAATTCAGGGCACACAACATCGTTTCTGAATCAAACCAAACATAACTAAATCAAACTAACTCAAAATCAATTCAATCGTTTATACTAATTGAAGAACAATAAAATCATGTTAAATTGGTTTAATCAAAACATAGTTATAATAGATTTTAACAAACGAATCCATGAAAAAAAATAGTATATGCTGATCCTAACGAAATCTTTTGTACAGATCCAATGCAATCATAATTCAAAACGAAATCATCCATTCAAAACAAAACAGAATCATTTTTGAATCTATTCAAACAAACAAAACTAATTCAGGGCAAACACAATCGGCTAATTCAAACCAAATCATTAAAAATCGATGTTGAAATACATACCTGGGCAGTAGGAAAACGATTCGGTCAAGCTATCTTTGAGTTAACAAAAGGCCTTAGCTTCCGCAACATCTTAAACAGAGCCTGTTGTCTTTCAACTTGCTGACAGACTGCTTGATAAATCTTTGGATTGACCATGGCTTTCAACAGGAGGCTGAGGAAAAAGGTTGGACGGGTGGAAGGGGTTCTGAGGTCCAGGTCTAGAGAAGTAATAAACATTCTGGCAAATTTACACAGACTCCAAATGCACCTTACATCCACAGAGAGGATCTGAAAATTGGCCTGTGAAACATGAGCTATAACTATGTAATAAACCACTTTCTGAGGAAATCGCCAGCAATGAAGGTAAAGGGGCTAATTTCAGTTCTGGGTTTTCAAGGGTTTAATCGGATTCAAAACCATTTCCCAGAATCACTCATGAAAAAATGTGTCTCTGGGAGGAAATACGAGGTTAAACTAAGCAGTCTCCTCTGGCACTATCAAACCAAAACTGACTCTGAACACCATGGGGGTTAAATTCACCCTATAGGAGCCAACTGTGTTTTGGTGTCTTGCCAACTGTGTGACCATAATTTAATTAGAGATGAATTGACCACATAAACAAGAGTAACCATAATAACCCAGTGACGATGTTAATGCCAATGACATGACTTCAAACTCAATGGTCTTCATGCTTTCAGTCGTGAAAACGAAAACAAAATGTAGGTGTGTGAATGTGCAAAATAATAGTGTTGTTTTATTCAAAAGATTGTGTTGAGAATCAAGGGTTCCAAAACACTTGTGTAGGCAGCTTATAAAGATAGGATAAAAATATGAAATGGCTACGAACAATGGTGACACACTGGTAGAAGCAGTTATCTCTGCCAAAAGAACAAATTCAGATTAAGATAATGAGAATAATTCTAACTCAAAAACAACTAGAAAATTGTTTAAACATCATCAGTAATCAAATATTCCAGCAGTGCTTAAAGGATGAAAACTGATAACAGTCTTAAGACAAGCGAGCCACGATATTAAAGATAAAATCTCCAATACTATTGATAGAGCCATTGTTGCTAGTAGGCGTCCATAGCCTCGACAGGGTTTCCATTTAACCCACTATGATATCTGTATCCTACCAAGAAGTTCCAGATTAGAATAAAGGACATTTTAAGGTCAAGAGATTTCATATTTGCAAATTTTCATATACCCGACATTGCTTCGCTGCCAGCGGGCCTGTTCAATACCCCAACGAAGTTGTCTTGGCATCATGCATGCATTTACCCGCTGCCAGCAGACGTGTTCAACATCCTAGTGGGTTTACAATCACATCCGATAGCTCTTTTATAATTTAATTTTTTAAAGATATATAATTGAGCGGGGTGATGCTGAAAATTATGATTTTTTAGACATATTTTTACAGACCTTCAAAGAATTTTTAAAACTATCCTTCATTGAGATTCAAAGATGGTTTGTTTACAAAACCGACCTTCTAAGGTAGTGAGAAATCTTTTGAGTCATTCCCTTAAGGAATAGGGACATCGTAAGAAGATAATGGATGATCATGACAATCTTCACTCATAGATCAAAATCAGTTAACTTCTTTCAAACAACAGTCTTTTCTCAATTATGGATGTAAATTTCACAAGCATATCACAATTGATGTTTAGACAACTTTTCAGCAATCATTTCAGAGGAAGAATTTTTTGTTTTCTTTGTCTGACCAGTTCATAGTGCAGGAATGTGTATTTCAACAACAAAAACTAGTAAGCATAAGGGAGAAATCAAAACACACCAGCGAAGAAGGATTTGAAAGAAAAGAAATCCAAACAACAAAAACAAAAAACAAATATGTACAGAAGGTGCATCTGAAAACCTCATACCACAAATCCCTTGGGAGACTAAAAAGTAGGAAAATCTTGTTTGATGGGAAAGCAGTCTTACTCATGGTACCTTGGGTCAGGGTTGATTCATATTTATTTATATCTTTACCTTCCATTTAGGATTTTCATGATGACATTGCATTTTTTTTTTTTAAATAACTATTCAACTAAAAGAAAAGAGAAAAAGATCAAGCGGACTTCCCTGACAACAGCCGTATTATGGTTTTTGTGGTGTGCCCACTTGCGTTCATGACTACATTATTACAAAGAGAAATAATGAGAAATCAAACTGAAAGAAAACCTATTCCTAAACCTACCCTAACTTTTAAACAAATCAGGATACTACGTGAAGTCATGCTTCCAATGTAGCCATCAGAGTAACTCTAATCCTGCAATGGAAAAAAAATCAAGCATTACTAATAAGAATGGTAATATATCAACAAATGACAGAAAAATATTACACTTACCTTCATAATCATCATCTAAAAATAAAGTAAGCATGATCTTACCATTCCCTTGAATATTCTTGATATATGAATCCTCCAACCATTGCACAATCTTGTCGTGATAAGGGTCATAATGGCATGGGCGAGTGTAAGTAGTATTGAAAAACTCATCAGGATTACGAGGAAATGGAATAACCATCAGCCAAGGCTAAAATGCCCCATCCTCTAAGTGTTCATTAATTTCTTCCCATGGAGGATCTAAAAGAAATATGTCACGCCTACTTCCAAGATACTTAGGTAAAAATAAAGCAAGCACAACTTTATCTTCATTATGAAATATTTTTATATAAGAATATTCAAGCCATCCTAAGATCCTGTCAAAAAAATGAGGATGCAAACCATGACTTTGATGAAACAAATATATCACTGGGAAACTCACCATATGAGGATTCGTGCAATCAATTGGATCATTGGTTTGAATGTTTCTTTCGATGAGATTGATCATTTCAAAATGTGAATCATAAATATTAAGATTCGAGCTAATTAAAGAATGAATATGCAACTTAGAATGTTTGATTTCCATAAGATGTAATGCATTGACCTTTTCAACAAGAAATTGTGTAAAATCATCTCGCAACATGTCCTCTTCCCATATGAGTGATGAAAGTGAACAAGTGTCAAATCCGGTTTTATCAATGTTATGCTCGAAATTAATTTCACCAAAATTTAGCACATCAAAAGGATATGATTGTGGTGGAAAGGAGTAGGATGTTGTAGGTAAGATGTCAAGTCCACAAGAATCTAAGAATAGATCAAGATATAAAGAATAAAAGGAATTAGAAATAAGCAGATGAAAAGAATCTCTTGAACTATGATACTCAACAATGGTATTCTCTAGACAATTTTCTTCACTTTCTTTAAAACCCTTACTCTGTTTTGGTGACGAATACCTCAACATAATATGATCATCTAGATTTGACTTTTGTGTGATAAATAATTCAAAATTTATGTGACCAACATCTAGTCTTTCCTGTGAACAAAGTGCATTTTGAGGGTGAAGGTTTAAGGTTTCTTCTTCTAGTTGTATATATTCTTCTCTAATTGGTTTCATAGGAGTACTAGAACATTCAAGATGATTTTAATTACTTAAGTGTTCTTCAATGACTGATTTCAAATGTTGATTAGAGCATGAGTCAAAAGAATGAGGATATTCACCTTGAGCCAGAAATGAATCTTCTCCCATACCGTTTGAAGACTGAAAATACAATGATTCAAAGGAAAAACAAATTTGGTTGTCAATAAGGACCTAGTTAGTAGATTCTACCTCCCTAGCTTGTTCAACATTATCAGAAGAATTTTTCTCCTCTTGCGCAGAAGATTGTTCTTGCAGTTGAGTGATAGGATTTGCAATTGGTTCTTCATTCGTGGTTGAACATGACTGAATGGAAGGGATGGAAGCATCATAGAAGAGATTTGATTCCAATGACATGTCATCGAGATTAAATTTATGGAGGATATGATAGACTCTTGTCAAAAAGTATTTTGAAGATGAATCGTCTTTGATTAGCGAAGTATGAAATTCTTCACATAATTTATTAAAATCATAAATTTCAAAAGCATATAGAAACTCATCTACAAATTGAAACCAATAAAAAATGTGACATGTTGGAAAGGATTCAAACCAATGTTTGATCCAACCTCTAAAAGTAAAAGCGGACAGTCTGCATAAAACTCCTAAATCTGAGATGTCATGTTTGATGCATTTGAACCAAAACTTGCTAAGGTGGTCTTTAGCAGATATATTGCCTTCACCATCAAAGGTGATTTTGGACAAGTGAGAGACTGTCTCATTGGGAACATCAGATAATGAGAAGTTGAAAGCATGTTCCAACACAGCAATTTGGGGAGCCATGGGGAAATTGAATATATTTAAAATAAAGGCTCCTACAAGGCCAGCTTGTGAGTCGGCCCTCCTTCTAGCGCCATTTGTTGATGGGCAAAAATGAACTCTTGTCAACTCAAGGAGTGGATCCGGTTCGGGGTTGTCTAAATAACCCAAGCCATTTGGGATGATCCACCCTGACGGGTTTAGCGGCTCCATTGGCTGATCTAAGTCCTAAGAAAATGAAAGAAAGCTAAGTAAAGGAACTAATCTAAATGAAGACAACAGTTAAAGAAAACTAATAAGAAAATCCAAAATAAATATATACAGTCTATTGTCTAATATTATACAGCAATAATTCTATGAAATTAAATGTTCAATTATCAACAAAATTAGATCCCAACTACAAATGTACAATATTTACAGATTACAGATTTTAAATCGAAAACCTAAAAAAAAAAACCATTTGTGAGTTGTCTTATGACAACAGAGCTATTTTTTTGAATTTTACAATTTTATGAAACAAAAATAAAATGACAATTATCAAAGCTAAATTATTAAAATAAAACTAAATTATACATCTATCTAAACTACTGAAAATTATCGAATTTATTATCTATCAAATTGAAAATAACGATCTAACCTGAAGTAATGCTTTCCAATTTGTCCCATGCAAAGTATATGATTCAACTGTTCGATGGGGGGTGAAATCATGAAGGTGGGTTACACTTTTGCTTGTTTTATGACAAAAAAAACTGTATTTTCACAAGTTATTCAACTTCCGACATATAAAAGTATTTTTTTTATTTAGAATTTCACTTTACAGTAAAAACAAAACTTGTGAAGAATTGTGTTAGCTTTCTAATGACTATTTTTCAANNTTTTTTTATCACGATTTGATATGTCAAATTGACAATTGTTTAACAGTATGTTTCTTAAACACGAAATGAATGATAACGAGTTACTTATTTCTACAACAGTGTTTTTTTTATTAAACCTATGTTTTGAACAAACAAAATATACTGCAACAAT